>WSTV01000450.1:0-15989 GCA_019632285.1 Tulasnella sp. 332 | reverse complement strand
AGTGAGAGAACATCACGTCTTCAGAAGAAGACGACTCACTCATGCGTCTCTCGGGCCAGATGATATGGTTCCATCACATCTACAGTCATCTGACCGAGCAGGTCTTCAGACAGGCAATCAGACGGCTTGTAAACATCAAGGCTATTACGGAGAAGCTGCGGCGGCACGGACGTGCCACTATTGAGGCTCCTACTCATTGCCTTGGCTATGGAGGGACATGAAAAGCTATTATCCGCTCTTGGAACTCTTATCTTACCTAGTGTACCGAGGCGGCATGTGGGTGTGTGAGCTTTACAGCGAAGTGGCCAAATCGCACTCAAAGCGGCATTGATGTCAATTTTGGCGCTTGTCTCTCCAGGGATTCACGTCCGACCTGTTCTGTGTGAACCGGGGGGGGGGGGGGGGCGCTTTGACTAATATGCAGGCTACGTTCCCTCCATCGACTATGACCAAATAATTTCCGTCGTGACCACAAGGGCTCCCGTCAAACTGAGCCTTGGCGGTTATATTACTCCACCGCCCAACCTCCAATGGCTCAATCTTCCTCAGCCTCGCCAGAGTTCGATGGTCTGTTGAAGATGAATCAGCTCTCCGGCAATTGCTTCTATTATTCGTTCCCGCTATCCCGATTCTGGACATCAGCTGCAGAAGACTGGTAGCGGATACCTGCATCACGGTCCTCGAGGTCCTTGCGCATCGAAATATCTTTCTAACCGAACATGGAATCACCCTTTCAACGCATACACAAGTATTCTTGGAGAGTTTGCCGAAAGTCCTCGCTAGTCAAAGGAGGTTGCAAAGAGTCGGCATCCCTACCTACTCAGCATCACAAGGAGTCGTCATGGCACTTGCGGCGCTTCCCTCCCTGGAAGAGTATGAGGGATGGGGCTTTCTCGAGTATCAAGACCTTATTGGGATAGGGATGGACTTTGATTCGAAGGAGAGGGATTTCGTGGCTCTGAGGGCCTTTGGGCTGATCATGTCACTGTCGTACCATCCTCTACTTACTTCCCTACGCCAATGCCATCACCCCAGATCCTTCCTCACAGGTCGTACCCTTCCATCTCCTTCGTTCTCTACTCCAATGCATGGCATTACAAGTGCTCTGTGTGCGTTCTGATATGACAATGGCCTACAACGATGGGAACATGGCGAGCATGGCAAGCGCCTGGCCAAGGCCTAACAACGCTATCGCTGTGCGCAGATCCGCCCAAGCGACGTGGAGTCAACCACGGGTCAGCCGCTGCGAAGCGTAGGAAGCTTCACCCAAACCTTCTGCATGTTACAGGAACTCAATCTATACCTTGATTACATTGGATACCGACGCGACTTCAGGAGCCGCTATACATCCCCCGAGGTCTCGACTGTCTGTACTGAACTTCGGTAGATCACCAGTCCTCGTCGATGGTACAAGCCCTCATGATGTCTATGAAAGCGATGTATGCGGCGTCACTTCTAGAACCTGACGTGGATGTCTAAGGTAGAGAGGAGTCACACCCGATTCCTGCAAACAAGCGCAACGGCCATGGAAGAGTGCTCTCGCCGCGAAGATTTCTGGTCCAGCTTTGCAATGCAGGTGTGAACTATCTTCTCCGGCACCACCACCACATCAGCGAATCGAGATATGGGAGTAACAGATCAGGCTCAGGAAGGTTTCTTACACACATACCTTTGTTTCTTCACGGGGCTCTTTGATTCATTTCAAAAGTCTTCCAAATATACGATAATTGAAAAAAAAAAAAAAATCGAATCGAATCGAATGCCCGGGAGTATCAATCACAGTTGAATCATGGGTAGAGTGCAATGCGGAAAACAGCATTAATGTTATCGGCACGTGACCACTGGACGAGATCACGGGGCTCATTAGTCTTGTAGAACTCCAGATATGGAGAGTTTGCTTTTTCGGCCAGTCCCTAACCGGCTATGACTGCAAGGAACTCAACAGTCTAGATCGTGTATGTTTGGGACACCATGGGTAATGAAAAGAAGAAGAAAAAAACGAAACATGAAGGAGTGGTACAAGGACAGATCAGACAGCAAGGACAGAAGACACATGAGAGACACTAGGGAAAATAAAACATATCAGCAGAGTCACGAAAATATTGTTTCTGCTGATGATACCATAAATAGAATCAAAAAGGACGATCAAAGAACAGAATTGTCTCTTGCTCATACTCCAACCCTCCCAGCCAGCCTGTGTGACGTGAGATCACTTGGCTGTATACGCTGGTGGCGGCAATGATGATGCGAGATCTGCCTGTGATTCTTCGGGTGGTATTGAGAGCGGGCTCAGCCCGCCGACGGTCTCACCCGTGCCTGGACTGGATCCTGGCCTTGGAGGCGCCGCACCGGGCGGTAGAGGTAAAGCCGGTCGCGTCGCTGATACTATGGGTCGATTCTTCTCGAACACCTGTGTCGATGGGTGAGGCGAAGGGACGGTGGTTGGTGAAGAAAATGTCTGAGATCCTCCCGCTGCGGATTGCCTCTGCAAGTGAGACAAGATCTGCTCTTGTTGTTGTAGGATGCGCGCGATGCTTTCTGGCCGTTGAAGGTCTTCTGGATTGATACGAGGCACCGGCATGGAGGATCGGGCATCGTACGCCATCGTTCCAGGGAGTGTCGATGACGTCATTGAAGGTGAGGTCACCCCATGAGTAAGGAACGGAGTATGGACTTCAGTATCCGGATCTAACTCAGCACTACTCGCCCTTCCACCAACGCCAAGTCGTCCAGCAGCAGCCTCCGCCATCTCCTGCACGACGTTTCTCCTTCCCGTATCGTCGATGTCCCACCCATTACCTCCACCGCCACCAATGCCCTTGTTCCTGCGCGACCGCTTGCAGTAGAAGAAGAGTAAGAGCCCAATGATGATGAGAACGACGATCACCCCGCCAATCGCTCCACCGATCGCCGCCCCGTGGGATGATTTTTGGGTCGAGTTCTGGTTTGGGTCTGTCGTTGAGCCAGAAGATGCAGAGTTGGTAGAGGCACCGGACGTGCCTGCGGGTGTGGATACGGCAACTTGGGTCTGGGATGCAGAATAAACTGTACTGGACCCGCTGTGTTGATGGGCGGAGAGTACATAGAGAATTTTAGAACAAGGTTTCGAACGACACACAAAAAAAAAAGTCGAGGAGTGAAGAGAGTGATCAACTTACGCGCTGCTCGAGGCCGACAGCGGTTCCGTGTAAACGATCGAATCGAAACCCGCCCATTTGCCCAAAGTCTGGTCGAAGTCGTCGAACGCCATGAAGAAGGTATGTTGAATGGTCGGATCCAGATTTACCGCGCTCCAGGCGAGAACTGGATAGTTGATAGCTATTTTAAAAAAATTAAAATTAATTATTTTCGCGCAGAGTCCGATCAGCGTTCATAGCCCCTGCATATTTGATTGAGATAAAAATAGACGTACGACTAGAGAAGTTGAGATTATAGGCCTGAGTGAGGTTGACCACCGCCGGCGTCCCGCCATCAAGGCTGATCTGGACGGCAGCTGTGAGAGCAGAGGAGATTCCGTAGTCTATTCAGGTCGGTGGGAAAGGGAGGAAGGGAAGTAGGTTGTTAGGATACAAGGGTCGCAAGAAACCACTGAGCTGCTTGGTGACCAACGTACAATATACAGCAGTACCTATAGAACGAAACACGTCGAGGCAACTTGATTTAGTTCATGGCAATGGGCAAATGATTGAAGGAGTCCATGTAACGCACCATTGAACGTGAAGGTAGCGTTTGGGGGCACTCCATTCGCGACCGCGGGACCATATGTGATCGTCCTCTGTGACGTCGCCGAGAACGCAAAGCTCCACCAACCTCCAGTACATTGCGTCGTCCTTGGAGAGCATAAAGCTGCACGAGGAGGACCAGTGCGAAGGTCAAGGTCTATTGCTTCTTCCCAGTCGCGGTCGAAACTGAAATGCAATCCACATACGATCGAATATCACTCGCGGATCCACATCCAGGATCGTAACGTTATTCTGCCCAAGGACTGGATGGATGAGTGAGGCCGCTAGAATGAAGATTATAGAGTACATCCGCCCAAGATTATTTAGACGGGATAGGCGGCAAGAGGTGAGACGGGGGATGAGGAAGAGAGGACGAAGAGGTAAGGGGATCATTGAGTAGGGCGCCTGTATCCATCCTTCTGGTCCCTGGATTGTGATTGGCCGAAGACCCCGAGCATTTTGCACATCACCGCTTTAACGGTTTTCACAGGCCAATGGCTGTGTTCGAGGCCGTACTTTTAATTGAAAAGACTATCACTCAAATCAGGCTAAAGACACAGCCCCTTGCAGGTCATCGCACTTCCACAGCCAACCTATCCAATAGGTTTTTGGTCACATTGCCGTGCATGATGTTCACCTCAAGATTCGATAAAGACCTGCAGACAAGAACATTCCCAGGAGGAAATTGCTCAGCAAGTCATCCATGAGGAGGGGGGAAATCGCATGCGTACTTATCCATAGATCGGTAATTGATCCGATAACAAACAGACTTCCGGCCGGTCGTAGGGTGGACAAATTCATCCGTCTATGTGAATTTGAACGGGACCTCAACTCAGCATTGCAGGCCACCCAGTGACAGAATCAATACTACTCTCACCAATTCGACATTCTCCACTAGATCTCCCGCAGTATCCCTCACGACGTCGCAAAAGTCGTTCTCGTGAAACGGTCTTGGTTCTTCCGTAACGCCGTCGTACCTGGTACGTGGAGCGTCGACATCGACCCAGAGGCTGATGTCCCTCCAACAAGGGGGGTATTTGGAATACGGCTTGAAACTAGTGATCTTGCCCTGCTCGAACTGCGATAGGAAACGCGGGTCCTCTGACCAGAAGAGTCGGATATCAGGCACTTTGAACAAGACCATAGCGATGCGCTCGAGACCCAGGCCAAACGCCCACGCCAGGCGGTTCTCCACACCTATGTTCGTTCACAACCAATGCTGTCAGAAATTCCTTTTTTTCACAGAAGGAAAATATTCCTTTAGACATGGGAGGGGAACACACCTGATCTGACCAACGTGTCATTCTGGACCACGCCACACCCTAGGATCTCCAGCCACTTTCCATGGAACAGTACCTCGACCTCGTAACTTGGACTTGTCCAAGGAAAATAAGCTGGTATCCACCTAACCTTCAACGGCCCTTCGCCTTCTGCCATCACACCTCCAAACAGTCTCAATATCAGGCCATTTAGATGGTGTTTCAAGTTCGCCATCACAAGACCTGCTTGATACTCGTCATGTGTGGCCTGGAAGGGGTTATCCACCCCAACCTCCGTCGTATCCTCGATTTCGATATTACTCTTGGTCAACGCAGCTTCCATCCTCGCGTTCTCTTCTTCTAAAGCCTTGACACCTTCAGGTTTGGTAAGATCAAACGTCCGTGCGCCCTCGACCTGGTGAAAGACCGGATGATGGCTCGAATCGATCTCGTCTCGCCTGTATACGTCTGCGATCAACAACCACTTCTCCAGACCTTTTTTGAACGTCTCGACTTCGTGCGCGCTCGTGTGTGTACGAAGCATCATGTCCTTGTTGATGTAGTAGCTATCCGTGAGACTTCGGCCCGGATGGTCTAGGGGGAAGCCGAGGTCATCGAAGTTCTGGGCTGGGGTGACGAGTGGGGAGAGGGAGGATAGGGCGGAGAATGATGGGAAGGAGGATTCGATGAGGTGTCGGAGGGTGTTGAGCGGGTGCGCGGGGGTGAGGTGCAGCTTGCGAGGGATCTTGGAGATGATTGTGGGTGTGATGTTCGTGTGAGAGTCGGTCGGGAAGGTTTTACCCTCAACAACGATGGTGCGCGCTGTGTGTAGGTTTGAGATGTGAGATGGGTGAAAGCCAGCTGCGGAGTGAGAATATTTACCTTTTGTATTTATCGCTCGACTAGTCGGGTACAAGATGGAGATGCGAAGTCCAACGGATTGCTTTGGGCCATGCAACGCATGGAGGCTCACGCTTGGGAAACGCAAAGGTCGCATTATTTGAACCTTTCAAAGCCACGGGAGACGAGATTCTATCTCAATTCCAGTTTGTCTCCTGAGTCATACAGCACAGGTTCGAAGACATAATCAGACGCACTTGTTGTCTGCCAAGAAGAGACCTAGAGCCAAAATTGGGGGCAGATGCACGCGTAGAACTTGAACTTTGGAAGCAGTCGTACAGAACAAATGTTGTTATTCAGATGAGACGGCATCTCCCGCGATGAACACAATCTGTTCCTGGAATTGATGTTGGTGGACGGACGGACACGGAGATAACAACTAGTGACGAGTCTAAATTACTTAGGTGCTTCTGGCCCCACCTCCACTGAACTGTTCGAGAAGCCAGCGGTCTTATGTCATCCGCAAAGTATGTGAGTTGACTAACTTGATCGTCTGTTCTAGAACAGGACGGTCAACGGGCTCGCCAACTAAGCTCCTGTTTGAGAATGTCAGCTCAATTGGCTCTGGGCTTGTCACCTTCCTTAATGCTTCCGCATTCGGTTATATCACAATCAACCCGCGATCAACATCATATACGATAGTAGGATCGGATGAGCCACCTCCGCTTCCGGGACTCACAACCTCCACTTTTGCTTCTGCTTCGAGGCTCATCTCTACTATAAAATCGCTATATCTCTTTTGATCGAACTCACCATCTCCCATCTCACAAACACTCCTCTTCATACCACACTTCCACCTTCAGTTCCATCTCACGTTTTTTTAAAAAAAAACACGACCTATGTCTACCATTCTTATCATCGGGTAAGTTCTCTAGCTTAAGACACGCATTCATGGCTCGTTGAGTTTTAATCTGTCCTTATCCAGCGCTACAGGTTTCATCGGCCTACCCGCTGCTACAGCCCTCCGTCGTGCAGGATATATCGTATACGGACATGCACGCACCCCAGAGAAAGCACGCCTCTTGGCTCAGAACGAGATCCTCCCCATCCAAGGAGACGTCGCCAAGCTCTCAGAGTGGATCCCCAAAACCGTCGAGACAGTCATCGACACGAGCGGACTCCTCGATGGGTTCCTTGTCCTCCTTGAACAACTCAAGAAGATAGGTGCCGGTAGGAAGCCGACGGATCCCAAGCTTGGTTTCATCTACACCAGCGGGATGTGGGTGAGTGCTCACTATCTTCTCCTAAAGATGGAATTTTTTGAGAATTGAAGCTTGATTTTTTGTCATACGAAGGTGCATGGCAGCTCGACCAACCATATTAGCGAAGCCACGCCTCTCGAAGGTCTGACCCCTCCCGCTACTGCGGTCGCTTGGAGACCGGCAGTCGAGCATCAAGTTCTGGCGGCTCACGATGTCCTCGATGTCGTCATTGTGCGTCCATCTATTTTGTACGGTGGTAATGGCACCATCTGCTCGCTCTGGCTGGATCCCATCTACAAGGCGGCCAAGGAAAACGCATCGAATGTTTCAATCGTTGGCACCCCAACAACCTCCATTACCTTCGTACACAAGGACGACTTGGCCGATTTGTTCGTCAAGGTCGTCGAGCGGGTGAGTGCCTCTCGGATTGGTTCAACAGCTTTCTTGTTGGCGGCCAGCTGATGAGATTATTCGCTTATTCTGCTCTGCCGTTTCATAGCTCACGGTTCTCGCCGCCTCGACTTATCCAGTCCTCGACGTTGCAAGCCATCAGGAGGATCTCGGGCCGATCGTCACCGAATTCGGCAAGGCTGTCGGTTTCAAGGGACAATTCCAGTATCGTCCTGCGGAGAATCCGTTTGAAGAAGGGATGCTCACGACTCTCAACTTCCGATCTAACAAGGCCAAGGGCTTGCTACAGTGGGAACCGAGACAGATCCCGTTCGCACAGGGCATGCAGATCTATGCCGAGACTTACAAAGCACTCAAAGACTAGAGAAAAGGAGATGAAATCCATGGGAAGCGTTGAACAAATTTACACACAAAAATAAACAGTTGATTGTGAAGTAGCCAGACCCAAAGCGTTTTTGCTTTCCCGCGCTAGAAGCTACGAGATCACGATGTGGTAAAGGCTTTGGGGGTGCAGAAACCTCAGGTCTGGTGATCATTCAGGCGCATTCGGCCATGAGCATAATTCGGCGACGGTGGTGCGCTGTCAGTGGGTTTAATGTGTGGGGTGGGTCAAGCTGGTTGCATGACAAGAAAATCCAATCGAATCCACCTTCAGTAACTATCACCTGATGTGCCTAGTATAAGACCGAAATGCGAAGCCCAACGAGTCTACTTGGGCGGTCTAGCGCATGGCAGCTGAGGGCAACGGAAAATGAGAGGCAGCATTATCTGAACCTTCCAGGGAAACACAGGGAGAGAGATCATGTTTCAACCCTAGTCGAAACAATAAATCCCAATTCCAGAGACATACCCAGGCACACTCGTTGTTGACCGAAAACGTAGAATCCAAAATCCCGTCAGATGCACGCGTAGAACTTGCAACTTGAGAGTAGTACAGAACAAATGTTCTCATTCATAGGAGATGACTGCCCCGGCAACAGTGTCGCAGGGGAATTTTATAAGTCTTCAAACAGCCGCTGTCTACCGCCCATCAAAGCCACAGCTTTGAGGATGAGCGGCGTGACGAAGCCAGCGGTGGAGAAGACGTGCCCCGTGATGACGATCGCCAAACTATGTATTTTGTCTGAAGTACACACCCGTTAGCGCTGATATCCTACCAATATCTTGAGTTGCAATACATGAGTCTCCCACCAGAAAGGCCAGCCGCACATATTAGCAAACTCAGGTAGCCGCTGGTTCAGAGCACGCAATTCAATGCCCACGGACTCTATAGATAGATCACTTGAAAATACAAAGCAGGGAGCTACATTTCAATAGAGATGAAATGAGTACTTGAAATGAGACAGTTGTCCTTGTGGGTTTTATTTTATTTTTGAAGGGAAGCGAGGGAGGGAAGCGCGAGAAATCACGGAAAGACGAGAGCATGATTGAGGGACGAGCGGACGAGGAGAGTGAAAGGAGCGATAGACGATGGGTGAGGAGGATAGCGGAGGTGACGCATAGGCTGATGCCAGAACGGAGGGAGAGGACTGGATCACTGAGAAGCAGTGTTTTGACGAGAGGACCTAGAGACCTGAAGGATGGAGGCGATCTTGATGAGTGGTGACGATGATTATGACGACGAAAGGGAAACGGGGCGCTGAGAGAGCTGTTGATGAGTCGAGGGAGCTGAGTGGATTATGAACCAGACGAAAGGAAGATCGAAGAAATCTTGATGTACCGGGGAAGGCGCATTGACGGGGGGATTAGATCCATGGCAAGATGGCGAAAGGATAAGGGGGAGCGGAATGAAGATCGGGTAGGAGAGGAGGAATGATGAAAGTCGTGTTGATGCCGAACTGGATGAATGCAGGATATCAGCATCGACAACAGGAACCCATGAGAAGGCGAAGATCCTACCAAATGAACGGGTCTCATTGGCAGAGGGAGTCCGAAGCGAACTGTACCGCCGTCGGCAGCGCAACATGGTAATATCATGGCCGGTACGACGACGGTCCAATCATCGCCGCCTCCCAGAACAGCTTCACTCCAGAGGACAATCTTCTGAGGGAATGGGTAAAATTTTAGGACCTGGATGTGCCGCCAAACGCGAGGAGAAGTCGTACCTGCCATGGAGTCGCTGATCGCTTCAAGCTAACCGGGTGTTAGCACGAGACCGTCCATCATTCCCATCAATCGACTCTACAGTCATCCCTCCAGCCCAACCTCCACACCACCACTTATCGTCTCTCTGCCACTCTACCAACCCGTCACCTTCCCTTCCATCAAGACTTGATCATTCGATGCGATCGCCCCTCAACCTGCTTCCTCACTCTGGCGCTCTCTCAGCGTCGCATCGTTATCCCTACGTCCATCGAGCAGCCACTCTGACCGCGCACTCTTGGCCGCCGCTCAACACCCTGCCCTTCTCCTCTCTTCCCGTTCGCTCAGCGTGTCTCTCGCCCACCACCCTCCTCCACCGGTCCCTACATCATCGACGAAGGGCCGGAGCCATCTGTGCTCTTGCCCTCTGTGCCCCCCAGTCCCCCGTCCCGAACAGCAATAGTGCTTGTGGTGGCAGCCCCAGCATTGTTGCCTGAGAAGAGGTCACCAAGAGCACGAGTGGCTGCGTCTTGAGCAGAATCGGAGCTTGCAGTGACAGCCGCGAGCGTTCGAGCTGCTCGAGCTCCTTTCTTCTTCTCGACCTGGGAGGTGATCGTGGCCTTCTTCTGTGCATCCGACACCGGCGCCTTCTTCTCTGCCGCCTTCCTCGACGCCCTTTTCTTCTGTGGTGCCCTGACCTTGATGGGAGTTTTCCCCTTCATCAACTTGTCGTCATCGATTGCTTTCGGCGAGGTTGACGTCTGCTGCTTCCTCTTCTGCACTGCCGCCTTGACTCGACGCTCTTTCAATGCTTCGATAGCTCTGTTCTGATCGCTTTTCCCGGTGTAGTCGACCTTGGGCTTGTTACGGAGCGAGCGAGCGATAGGAGAGCTCGCGTTGGTAGACTCGACAGGCGCATCTTGTACAAGATCGGTGGCGGAGGTCAACAGTGCCGTTGAAGATGCAGCAGGCACAGCTCCGGTATTTGTACGCCTCCTTTTCGACGGAGACGGTCCCGAGTTGCGAGGCGAGGCGGGAAGTCCATCCACGACGATGATGTCCCCAGCCGCTAGGGCAGTAGAGCTGTCGCCAGCGAGTACGGCAGAGCTGGCCTTACTTTGGCGCGAGGGACCACGACGGCGACGGGTCCTGGGTTGCTGAGCAGGGACGGGCGGTGCCGAATCTTCTTCAGGCCCTGCATCTCCTTGCACGCGCTTGCGCTTTCCGAGCGATTTCGAAGAAGCTAGAGGACAAATTAAACACTTGCTTGGGACCAAGACGCGAGATTTCAGACTTGAACCAACCCACCTCCGACCTTGGTCACTACGTTCTCCGGTTCAGCAAGTTGAGAAGGAAGCTGTTCGGTCTCGTCGCTTTCCATCAGCTGAACGCCACCATGCTCGCCAGCATCAGATGTCATGCGGTCCTGTGCTTCCTCCATGTTCGTGGCGGTGGCGGCATCGTCTGCGATAGGGGATAAACTAGCCTCTCCTAGCGTCAGCAAGCCTGCCCCACCCTCTGATCGTTCCAGAAAATCTATGAAAAGAAACACGATCGTCAGCTTGCTTGTCCATCGAGGAATGCAAAGAAATCAGAGGACGAGGCTTACTCGAACCCGTTGAAGCACCCATAACATTGGCCGTGAGTGTTTGCCTCAGGCCCATGATCATGTCGACGTCGTCATCGTATCCCAGTTCGACGTCCATAGCCGCCTGTCCTGCTATCGGAGTCGCAGGGATCGCCAAACTGTCTCGTCGGATCGTCGGGAAGCCAGTGCGATGTTGCAGCGACTGTGTTAGGGCACTGTGCATCATCTCGGGGTAGATGAGCTCCCTGGGCTCGGTGTTCGCGACGTTTCGGAACGGGTATTCTAAGATCTTCACGGACGGCCCGGCGGCGGCGTTCCAGGGAGAGGAGATCCTCACGAAAGGTAGCTTGTTATCTTCCTTCGACATCCTCGCGTCCACCATGGCTTGCGTGATTAATTTGAACATGTTCGGACTCGCGGGAGATGGGAGGGTGGCGTCGTCCGGAGTTGATGTGTCGAGCTGTTCGATCGGCGAGAAGGCGACATTTTCGAACTGAGTGTCGAAGATGGCGAGGACAGCGTATTCACCCGTATAGACGACGACGTGCCGAGTTGAAGTCACTCGTGCTATCTCGCGAATCTATCAAATGCAGACGAAGGTCAGACGAACATCCCATTCATATTCAGAGCTGAATATCGTCTACTCACTCCTTTGAGCCAGTCTTGAATGATTCCGTCGTGCTGAAGGAACAACGAAATCCAGGTGAGGCAAAAACTCCAAGGCGTGGAAAATATAGAGGCAGGTATCACTTACAACTTCACGCTCAAGACAGAATTCTTCTAGTTCCTCCAAACCCAGGTACTCTGGACTAATATAAAACAGCATCACGCACCCACTGTTCATCTGCATCTTCTCTAATCCCTGGATCAAGCTCCGGAAGATATGGAACTTGTAGTCGGATTGATCGGACCACAGCCAATTCGCCGTACCCGAGACGCGTTCGTTGGGGAAGATCTCGAGTCTTCTCCACTTGAAGTGTTCGAACGTTGCATCGTCCTCCAGTGTAGGAAGGATGTGCGCGTCGGCCGCGTTTGGGACGAGGGTAGTCGTTCCCGGAAGTAATGAACAGTTGTCGAGCAAGTGATACCATGACCGTGCCGCATGCGAGAGCTTGGGTAGGATTACTTGTTCGATGGCCTTCTCGTACCATGCGCGGTCATTTGAAGCCACGATGATTGGTCCTTCAAGAGGTTGCCCATGTACAGGGTCGATGTCGGGGAAGGACGTTCGAGTTGGAAGGCTCAGCACAGACGATTCACCGCCCATCGACAAGTTGAACCTCGACGCAAAGTGAAAGTCTGAGAGCGAGAGCGTGGTGCAACATGGGTGATGTGTGGTTGTAGGTGGTAGAATAGGATGGGAGTGGACGAAGAGAGCAGTCAACAGTAAAAGAAGCAGTCAGGGTGTGCTCGGCGATTAGGAAGCGCGAAAGGTCACCTACTCTTCGCCACCGCGTCCAACTGCGTGGCAGGAATATGGACCACAGCCTTCATGGGCCTAGTCATACCGCTGTTGATTATCGTAGTCTGCCAGGTGTTCTCCTCGATAGGCTCTGTTTCAACCTCGTTCTTGAGGGCGGGGAGGCGCTTGGACATGTAACGTCCCCAAGACACATCTGTGAACTCGTCCGACATCTTGAAGTCCGACGGGATAGACATAGCTTTGAAATTGGATAGTGGAGATCTCGTAGTAGAGGATGGGAGGGTAGGAGCGCAGGGTGAAGTTGGAAAGTTAGAAGGAAAAAGTGGACAAAACGAACTTGCCAGCGAGCCCGGTGGTCTTTTCTTAAATCTACTTCATAGGGGGAAAGGTACTACGGGTCGTACGGTTGGTTTTTGCTCCCATTCAATTGACTGGCCATAGAGATGTCCTTGAAGTCGTTGTATAGGATGCACTGTGCTTGCGCGCCTATCAAGCCCTCTATCAGGCACGAACCCGGCTGTCTGGCTCCACCGTTGACTGTCACTGTTGATAGCCAACGGAACCACTCACTCACTTGGAGTCCAGCCTGGATGGGCTGAGCACTACCAGAAGGCCCTAGATTTCTCCTACAAACGGAAAGGAGCACCCGCGATGACGTTTCCATGCACTTGGATATCTAATTTAGATTTGTTGATCGCGCTCACGTCGGCAAAAGCGAGTTGAGTTGATACATATAGAGCGAGTTGATGCAAGCTCACTCATTTCAGGTGGGCTAGGCAGATCGTTTGTTAGCTTACTCAGCTACGCGAACCCGTCTGGCTGGTCACCGTGATGTTGCTCCCTTGGAAGCCGTGCAGCAACTTTTTGTCAGATTAAGCCTTCAATGGATAGAGACCCCAATCCGTTGCAAGTTCATTCAAGGTGCGATCCGCGGCCTCCAAGGTTAGGCCTTGCAAGTGGCATACGGAATGGGGAAAGAAAGAAAGAACGAGGCGATCCCGATAAGAGAGTCCAGGAAGAGCCTGGCGATGTCTCTCCGAGACAATTTAATCTCTATAGACTTTCAGTGGAGATCAATACCGTGTATCGGGCCGATGAACATAATAAGTAATCTAGGCTCCTAAATTCTGACCTTCGAGGCATCTTTGGACATGCTCTGCCGCCCGGCCTTCTTATGATTAATGGCAAATTCAACCAGAAAGCAGTGGACCATTGAGCTCGAGGTGCCAACTCAGAAATCAAACTGGAAGATTTATAGGCAGCTTTAGCGGCTCGCTAGTACTGTGCCTCATTCTAAAAGATTCAGTCGGTCAGTACGCACCATTCACTTGCCTGGATTTGTATGTGATCAGATGTAATGTGTGGCATTCTCGACACGTTCAAGCTGGGATACACAATCCGGGAGTAGATACTGTAATTTTTTAGAACCACCAGGTAACCTAGCTTTAATTATTCTGCGAGCATAAACTGACGCTGACGCCTAATTACGCAAATGCCGGGCGCTTTGTCATACAATAACCGCCGTCTCAGACGATATTCCTACACTTCAGACTCTCAATTACAGCTTGATCGGTCAACTACCTTTGTGGTCTCTTGACCTAGCCGCATGTGATCATGTCCTGATAGTGAAACCACCCGACATGGTGAAGGATAAGGTCGAACCGCTGAATCGTTGCTATGCGAAGGGACCACTCGAAATATTGCACCACAAATATATCAAGTTGGAGAAATTCCCCAACCGCAAATGACTTCACTTGGCGCAACGACACAAACCGCGGTCCCAGAACTCCCGAAGGCCACTCGGTTGACTATTGATGGCCTTTGCACTTGAGCGACTGGTAAAATATTGCCACGGGATACAATGCATTCAGACTTGTTGGGCGGTTCGCCCTGAAGGTACTCGGGATTTACGAAAGGGAGTCACCAGTCGCGACCAGCAAGCAGGACCTTAAGGAGTCCGGAGGATTGGACCATGTGTCTGTGAGGATCGAGGACCCTCACCACACTCATCATGGTTACTATTAGCCAAGGTCAGCGAGTAACGCTCAGGCCGTACCTAAATTGGATCGGATGTTGGATGAGGACGACCAGCTAAACCCAGACGTCCTCATTGTACACGACCCCGGCAACCTCACACGCCTCGCTCGAGATCGGCCGACATTGAAGGCAGAAAAACCGCTCGAACCTGATGATATGCCCGACCTTTGCAACATCAAGTCCATTCGACAAGACGCTTCGAGAGAGAAAAAAATCCTCTGCGTCCCCTTCCACCGAAGAAGGGGTCACTATACGTCGCTCACCTCATGTCTCCAATATCGAAAGCTCGAGAGCGGGAATCACAGTGACGTTTGGCAAGTTTACCTCGGCCTACCTTATCTCACTGTGGACTGGTTTTTTTATATATATTGCGAGAGCCCACTTTTTGATCATAAATTAGAGTGCATATTGTCCACGCAACACTTCCCCTTGCAATCACATCAAATCATATCCAAGGACTAGCCCAATCATGAGCGCTATTGTTCCAGGAAGTCCATCACTGTCTTACCCACCTTCCTATCACAGAACCAGTTTTAAAGCGCTGACCAAGTTTCTTTTGGACCTTGCCATCCAGACTACATCGTCGTTTTCAAAGACGGCGCCGCCAAAGATGCGATCGATCAGTACGCAAAGGGAGTGCGGAGTCAAGCCGTCCGTGCACAGGGACGCCTTCCAAACCTCCAACTTCATCGCTTCATTTCCAGAAGATCGTCCGAGCGGGATCCCCATCCGATTCTCTGTCGCTGCCAAATCGTCGACCCAGGTGCGGGCGGGCTGCGTCACTTGGTCAACAAGGGCAAAATATACGCGAGCTTCCCGCACTGCCCATCATATGAATGGTCTAGCTACCAATAGGCCCAACCTGTCTAGATCCCACACGCGTGTTGCGCGGCGGTTCCCAAGTCATACGGGCTTCGTTTTGTTGATGGAGGAATGCGGTGGCCATGCCCATACGAAGGCGCTGACCTTGGATCAAAAGTATGTTGAAATTGATACCAAAGTTTGAGCTCGACTACACTACCTAAGTCATGTTTCTGCTGATTTTAGACGCCTCTATTACTCCATAGAGTGGCGCCTACATGGCGCCAGATTTGCGCAAGGCGGCGTCTTCGAACGTAACATGCTCATGTAGCCTGACCCACTGCGAATTGCCCCGGAGCTCTGTATAATGGACAGTCAGAGCTTCAGGATCATCGAATTTGGTGGGGCGTTCGCAAGAGTGAGCTTCCACTTAAATTCTTGACCGCAAGCCATGATGATATGCCGGCTGCAGAGGCGCTTCTTTGGCGGCAACAACAATTTCTATCCGAAATAGTAAAGCTTGACGGCTAAATTGCAGTAGCTTACCATATTGATATATTTTCT
>WSTV01000045.1:72972-85188 GCA_019632285.1 Tulasnella sp. 332 | reverse complement strand
TCTGACCAAGCTGCTCCTTTAGGATGTCCATAGACCACGGGTCATCGGACGCTTCAGAGGCTTCGAGGGCTTTTAGTTCACGTAAGGAGTGAATGATAAATTCAGGGAGGAGCCTTGCACTCTCTTCCTGGGTCAGTCCGAGAGTTCGAAGTCGCGTCCGAGTGTCTGGCGAATTTGGCCAGACTTGCAGCCGGTTCGAGAGGGACCGTGGTATCCCGTAGTTCAAGGTGAAGTCAAGCCCTCGCATTTGCCTCCTTCCATCCTCACCTTTCGAGCCAGTCCTCCTTCTCCATCCCGCTGACCCTTTCGATGGCTGCCTGATTCTCATTGGTGGCTCGTCACTCCTTCCCCATGGAGCAGCCGCCAGCCGCTTCCAGGATTCTGATCCCGGAGGCCTAGATTTCGTAACAGTGGCTATACATCTCAATGGCGAAGAGCATGAAGCAACTGGGGCGAGTAGGGATGTCGAGGATGAACGTATGAGGGGGATCATGGTGGATAAACAGCGCACACAAATTTCGGACATAGATAAATTCGCAGGCGTCCCACTTTTGGGCCCGTCTCATTCTCAAAACCCAAACCATGGCCGCCATCGCAGCGCCGACTCGGTCTCGGCTGTCGGCGCTCACTCGTCTTAGATGCGACATATTTTCCACTCTTTATAATCCCACTGGGGCGAGGACAGGTGCCAAATACCTACGAGCTCGTTTACGCGGTCCCGCGATGGTCGAATACTACCCTCAGCAGATAACGTTTAAGGAGATCGACAAGAAATACCCAGAGCTGAAACTTATCAATTTTGAGGAGGAACAACGGTTGGACGACGTAGAACAGCACAAAAGTCGTGGTAAAGGAGCACCAAAGAAGGCCAAGTCGAAAGGTCTGTCCTGTTTGTCTCTCGCACATCCATCATTTTAACTGAATAATGCTCCAAATAGATGACAGCAGACGTCTGGCGAAGAAGAAGCGCAAGAAGTAACGATAGGTTGTTCTGCATGGGGCAAGATTTCCATCGTGCGTGCGCTCCCAGCAACTTGGTTTTGAAGGCTTCCATCTCACTCTTTGTTCCCGTTGTTTTGGTATACAATAGAATTAGTGATTAGACTCTTGTTGTCCACAAAAGCATGATTCGACGCACCTGCTGCTGGAAGTTCAAAGCCAAAATGTATTGGAATATCCCCAAACAGTTTCTCCCCCGCTCCAATGTAGATGCTTTGGAGCAAATCGCAAGCCGACCCAGCAGAAAGGGACATCAAACCGTTCACTGCAGCGATGAAGTCTCCGGTCAAGCGTGGGATGAGGATTTGTAATGCGAGCTCCTTTCCTCTACGACACACCCAGGCGTAGTCGTTGGATCTCGTCGGCGTACAATTATGTGAGACGATTGACATCAGGAAGCGATTGTTTTGAGAGTGGATGCGAGCCTGCCCTTTTCCCAGACGAGTGAAGATTGCAGGCTGTAATCTGTGGAAGGCGTTCCCTTGATTATGCGCTTCCCAATTAGCGATCGATAGTGCGTAGTATGCCACTGTCGCTATCCCATCCAGCTCCCTCATGTTCAATACCTCGGTCATCTTTATAAGGCGGGCCGCATCGTGAGGGTCGTTGTACGTCAACCACTTGGGGTGTTCATAAACCTTGACCATTCCGCCTCCAGCGCTGGGATATTTCTTGATCCACGCTATACACCATGCTTCGTACTGCTCAGCGTTATATTTGTGAGCCAAACGGAAGACGCTTTCAAGCATGGCTAGTGGAACCTCGATTGGACTTTGATCATCATGCATGGAGACAAGTTATTACATAGTTGAGAACTGGCAACTCTTTCACTCACGGTGTATCGTACATCAGTCCGAATAGGACCCGTACATCTGCCGATGCATCGTCCAACTTGATGACCAACGACCCTTCCAACTTGTCGGTGTCATCGCCATCATTCGGAGGTGGAGGGATGTTGAACATGTCACGGAATACTGTACTATGACGTGCAAGAATGCTTTGGTGGACCTTGAATATGGTCTGTTCAACTGCGAGGCAGATGGTCCCATCGCTCAAGTAGAAGTTTGGATCCTTCGCATACGTGGAATAGTCGGCCGGATCAAATCTGGCACGCTTGAAAGGACGAGACAATGCCTCTGAGTTGATGTTTGTGGTGCTGATCGGCGCCGATGGCGAGGCCATGATTTGATAGACCGAATTGAGACGGAAGTAATGGTCGCGGTATCTCATTGAGCTGTCACACTTCAGGTTCTACTTGGAATTTGCTCTTCTTGTCCATCAGATATCCACAAACTTGTATGAATCCCAACTTATATCTTATGTCACTTATCTATCTAAGCATCCTCACTCGTCCATGAGACCTCGTCGACCACAGCTCTTAACCGTGCAACATGATAATCGCTGATGCAACGCGTTCCGTGAAGACGTATGGACTTAAGGGGCGCAGGTTCTAACCGCTTGCCACCTTGATGTCCTACGCGAGACCTCCGTTCGATGCAATCCACAAACAACTCCATCCGTTGTAATGCTGTGCCTTCGAAAGAGCGAAGCGCTGGGAATAGTCGTTCCATCTGCACGGCTCCTGGTCGAAAGTCCCCTTCCACCACTGTTGCTGTCGTCACTCCCCCCATCACCTCAAAAATCCACCGTTCAGATACATCCGACTTGGCCACCATCTCCCGGATGTTCCTCGCAAGCTGCCCGATCATTAGCGTGAAACCCTCGGAGCAAGTAGATGTCATTTGATGGAACGTCGCGCGTATGGGCCTCGACCCGATGATCGTGTGGATGAGACCGAAGATGAGCTTCCACCCGCTGCTCCAGTTGGCCCTCGGGTACGAGCCGCAACGGATGGAAAGGATGATGCCCGGCAGTTGGAACGCTGCAGAATTCATGATGAAGATGGTATCGATCATCTGCGGGGTGGATGGATCGGCGAGCTTGGACGCGAGGTAACGTAGAAAAGGCGCCATGCACATGGTGATCATGGCGTCTCCGTCATCGTATAAGCGGCATTTTACCGTAAGCTTTGCCTCGGGAGGGAGGACGAGGCATCTTATGAAGCCAAATACCTCCATGGTGTTGACTTCAAGGAGAGAGAGCGTGTGGAGATTCTGCAGCTGGACTCCAGAGGGGGCTGTACCGCCCATATGGGTAATTTTCAGGGGCAGTTCAACCAGTACGACTTCGAGATGACTATGAACGGCGAGAATGCTAAGGAGTTCAAATAGTGAACACGCTTGCCTGAGGGTGAGGCAGCGTAATCTAGTGCAAGCTACCAAGTCCAGCGCGTTGACTTCCACAGCCTCGAGTTTGAGCGACACAAGCCTCTGGAGACCCGCTGTCGCGGTGATATTGCGCATCAGACGTCTGTGGCTGTGCTCAGAGATCGATAGATCAGTTAGAGCTGGTAGTTGCGAGGCTAGGAGCGCCATGATCGCAGGGCCGATGTAGTCGGTAACTCCAGTGAGAATAAGATCCAAGACCCGGATGCGTTGGATATAGGGTAGGAGTTGTTCGGCGAACTCGTCCGTCGGCATTGGATTCGCATCCAACCTTCTCCGCATATACACATCTAATGCACACCCTGCCGACCTCTCGAGACACCGCTTGACCATTTGGGGCTTCTGTTGAGCTTGGAGAATCGACCACAGATATCCGATAGACAGGATGTTGTAATTCCAGTCGTGTGAAACCAGACGGAAGGTTTCAAGCTGAAGGTAGTAGTAGTACGGTGCGTCGCGGGAGTCTGAGGTGGCAGCGATTAAGATAGCGGAGCCCAGCTCGGGGGGGAGGCCAAGCATTGTGGCTCTTTGCTCCGGGAGATCTATGACATGGCTCGAGCTTGTTGCACCATGGTCGAGGAGTTATTGGCAGTCAGTTCAGGTGGTCCATCAGCGAAAGAATGAGGGTTGTTGCTTAGGCTGAGCGTAGGCGTATGGCATGACTTACCGTGGATACATTCCTTTTGTGTTATCATAGACAGCTGCGCAATCCAAGGTGGAACTGTGACGCTGTTCAGGGGGTGAAAGTTGGAGGTTCTGGGGGAGGTTGTTCGAGGAGTCACCTTTGAGCGCCATCTACTTTACAGAGCGCGAAAGATCAACAGATCGCCTAGGGTGTCTGATCCTGTCGAGAACAGACTTGCCTAGGATGTACCGCTCGAGTTTGGTGCAATGATCGATCAAGCGCTGTGATACCGTGTGGCGTGGTGACTCTCACGACAGTACATTACAAATGTTTGTTCTATGTCGTTGCTATTCTTATCATGACATCCCCAATTCCTCAGGAAGAAAAGGAAACCATGCGTGGCTATGCAGGGCAGTCATTGATCCCCCGTCTGGTGCACCCTCTATCCTTGATCCAATCCTCTTTCGCAAGATCCTACTTAGTTGTGCGCTGTTATTTGCCAAACTGTCCAGTTCCTGATGAGACATAAGACAAGTTAGCGGACTTCTATAGTTGAGCATAGTAATTGAGTTAACCTCAGTAAACGAGCCAAGGCAAAGTTCTGTTGCAGTTTGAGGACCTCCGAATTCCCGCAGCTGCACAAGGCTATTTCTCGCATTCTCGAGCATTCCTAATTGGTAATCTACAGTCTCCACTAGCTTAAATCAGAGAGAAAAGGGGGCCGGAGAGCACTGTCAACTATGGCGTAACACGCAATGAGGATGAGACTTACATCGTCCGCAAGAACTCCATCTACCCTGGTCATATATGCTGCCCAGTCTGGCTGAGCGACATCTATGAGACCAATGTTCTCTTCAGGTGATGGGAAGGACCAGTCGAAGCGCCTCTCCATGTTGATTCGTTGACGTGCCATATCGAGCCGGGGGAAGAGA
Organism: Tulasnella sp. 332; assembly: GCA_019632285.1. Lineage (NCBI taxonomy): Eukaryota > Fungi > Basidiomycota > Agaricomycetes > Cantharellales > Tulasnellaceae > Tulasnella > Tulasnella sp. 332. Next base: position 80,347 of record WSTV01000045.1, on the reverse strand, counting down.
CCCCGGCTGCCTATGGGAGTACGGAGGTGTACGAGCATCTAGATGGCCATTGGAGTAGCAAAGTCAGTCTTCAGTGAGCCTCCAGTGGTTAGCTTGGCTTTATGAGATGCACCTGAAATCGCACTTCACACATGGTCCGCAGCGCTGCGTACCAGGTATTCTGCGATCGCAGGTACCTGGTTGACATCTCGTCTTGCTCCCCGTTCTGCTCTGCGATCCATATGAGGTCTTGAATCGTGCTGACCTGGTTCTGTAGGATCACCGAGAGGTGCCAGTACATCAATTGGTACTCAGATGGGTTGTAGAGCTCGAGTTCGAATCCAGAAAAGATATGGTCGACCACTAGTGTATTACGCAGGTAGTGTGTGACGAGCGGGAGGCGAGCCGTTATGCCAGTAGGAATCTGTGGTATTGTACGAATACATGGATTATATGACAACATGACAGAGAACCGAAGAAGAATAGGACGGACCTGGAGATGCTGTAGAGACTGTTCAATCATGTTCATCAGGGCCTGCATATCATCCTCTAACCTGTGCCACGCGAGAAAGACTTTGGAAAAGTTCCTCCTCATACGCGGACGGTTCTGATTGAGTGTCATGAACATATGATCTATGAGCTGAATTCAGAGGCACCGTCAACCGACATCTCATGAGTCTCGCATTAATTGGGGCCTCCGCCTCTGGACAACCCGTACCTCATGTAGCCGATTCTCCAGATCGACTAGCTGTGCAATCAAGAATCCTGACTGCTCTATGGCGCCGGCGCGCATCAGTTGTTCGTTGGCTGCATTGGATAAGGTGGGCAAATAACGATCGGGAATCGTTGTGATCTCGGAAACTGCGAGTCTGAGGAACCAATTCTTGCCGTGCGTACGAAGAACTTCCTGCAAGGAAAGCGACATCCTGATACGTCAAGGCATGCATCTGAAACGCCCTTCACATCGTACGAGGACTCACCCAGGTCACCGATCTGACGAAAGCACTTCTGAATAATGATGGCTCTGGAGATCGAGCTCTTAGAAATAGCATGGACTTGAATGACCGAGCAATAACGGCGTTAATAACTTTCCTGAGGAAGTGCACGATGAGGTGTTGTCTACGCTCACCATCCATGATACAGTGCGGTAGCTGCCTTCATGTGCCAAACTATACAGCTCGTATAGCTCATCCAACATCCGCTTCAACACTACCCAGGCATCGCCTTGTTCCATGAGGGGTATGGCCTTGAGTGGCGTGACGGCCGTTAGTTTTCTGCAGATAGTGGGGTCGAAAGCGGCCCACGCTGGAGAACCGTTCTCTGGATCTGGTACAGGGTAACGATGGACGACGGCTTCGAGTAAAGACCTTGCTTCCAATAGAAGTGGAATTTGCACTCCTTCCAACGAACTGGAGAGGTGGGACAGTAAACGAAGGAGGCTCTGGGACACGAGAATGAGCTCGGTGTATGTCACATCAGTACACATTGCATAACGCGCACCTTTCGAAGTCGCACACGCGCAAGCAGAGCATCACAGTACGGAAGTTCAGGCGACGACTTCAGCCAGGATTCTGCGGTATCTAATTGCTCAACCACTTGGGAAGTTTGAAAGTTCTCGCAAAGCGGAACCTCGAACTTTTCCGAATGCCAGTCTTCTGCCTACCGGAGTCACGTTGAGATGGTTTAACCAGACAGTATAAGTAGAGAGAACGCTCACATCATACACGAAGCGTTGTAGGAGCTGCCGCCAAGTAAGATCACATGATTTGAGCATGCCGATGACGAGGGGGCGTAGGACCGTTGCGATGAGGATTCTCGGGCGCTTCCGCATGTCTTCTTCAGACTGTGGTGGAAGTGTCGAAACAGACGCCATACTATAAAGGTCGTGGACGTATTGGAGGGTGTGGATGGTCTGGGACATGAATTTCCCTTCGTGCCATCCCATCTGCGTTCAGAGCTGGAATTTAGCATGCGTGACAAAGTAAGGGTCGTGTGTCGACGTAGTCTTACCTCGGCGGCGATGGCACGATCAAATATCCAAGCCATCTCTTCTGATAGGAGGGGTGTTTGGACGTTGAATTCGTCAGCAGACTTTTTCGAATATCCAGTAGCTTGTACTGAGAGCTCTTCCTTCATCCCATTGTCCATCCGAGGGTCCATTATCTTAATGCGTTTCCAGATGGAGATTAGATTGTGATTGTCACGCGATGAAGCGGTGGCGGTCAGATGTCCTACCTCTATCGCATTCATGGCATCCATCATCGTAAAATGAGGCATAGATATTACCTGGCCTATATGCATGGCTTTCCTTTCGATATGGGATGGTTAGCTCTTCGGACGGTCGATGTGGCCGTTTGCGAGGACCGACTCACCTTCCGAGGCGAGTTCTACCACTTGAGTCACATCGCTAAAGTCGTCACCGCCTGGTGTTGCATTCCAGAGACTATGCTCGGTAGCAATGGGTGTATTCATCCAGAACACCAACGAAGCCGGATGCGGGTAAGGTAGAGGGTCAGCGGTGAGCAGTTCGGGCCGTGCGAAGTTGAGTTTGTTTGGGTCCATCAACTCTCAACCATCATCGGCCACCGGTGGACCTGGTTACAACGCGTTGGTCAAGAGTCGTCACCATGGCCGTATGATACGCTTCAGTTCATTATCAGCAAGTGCTACCACACTCACTTACAAGAGATCCCTTGATATATCAGCACGCTGGCCTTAGTCTAATCTCCTATCCATACCTCTGACTTCCGCATTAGCGCCTACTTGGCTCTCATGCTCAAGCTCCGGGTATTCTCATGTGAAAACTGGAGGTTATTTTATTGAGTCTCCGGGTTCTGCGGCGGTGAGGCCGGCACAAGGGCGACATTCCCACACCACTCAGCCTCTGACAGCGCCGAAATCCCAGTGTTTACACACCGGAGCACAGGGACGCGGTGTGATTTCTCGGCAAAGCTTTTACTACTTTATGACTAGACCTGAGCGAGGCGTTCCTTCACTTGTTTTGGGAGTCGGGAGCACGCTCTAACCTGCAATCCATGACAGGATACTAGTCGAGTACTGGTTCCGTCGCTGACAAGTCTTCATTCAAGGCGGGTGCCGACATTGCTTGTGGGAACCGAGTATCCTGAATAACGTTCAACCCATGCATACGTCTCCAAGTCCCTCGGCAGGAACGATCAATCAAACGATCGTGGTTGCTCGCTATTGCAACTCCGCTCGGCCCCACCGAGAGTCCGGCTTAATGATCTCCGTCCACACCTTCATGCACTCGTCACGCGGCAGGCACTCAACTCACACCATCCAGCAACTATCAGTGGTTGTGGCGAGGGGTGAGCGTTGGGCCCTGCGAAACAAGTACCTTTCGATCGACATGTACAGCTCGCATACCTACGGTGCTGCATCAAGAGGCTACGGAGCGGATCCCGAATGCAGCAAGCCTTCGACATGCCGCATCATCCTGGCCAAGCAGTTACGTACTTGGTGGAGGCACCCGCTTCCCGCCCCCATATCAAGCCATTACGATCGGACGCCATATACCAGGCATCTTAGGGAGCTAGCTACCATTCAACGCAATTTCCTTTCTCGTCTAAATGATACTGCGGGAGTGCGTGGGTTGGAGTTGTTCATGTGAAATCACCCGGTTGCTACTTTGTTCCAATTGGATAAACGTATGTGCTTCCTTCCACCACAGTGGTATCCGAATGGATTTTCCTCGCTGGAGAATCGTCATGTGGTAGTAGCGATTGTCGCTATCAGGCCATCGCAGGCCTTGGTCTTTTCATGGAGATGGCCACGCCGATTGACCTAACCGATCCTGGTTTTGCTAACAGCGCCTGCATTATTGTGGATTGGATCGCACAGTACCCATAAGCTCATTCCTCTTAATCGCGTTTCACATGGTGGCCGAGATGCCTCAGGTTTCGCATTGCCTACGATCGCCCTGCAGTTTCCTGGCGCAAAGGCGCGTTTGGTTAACAGGCCTACAGCAAGGCTCAGGGGAGGTTCATACGTCGCCACTTGTACGATCCCTTTCTCGGACTCGGGCCACATAAATAGGCTTGACAAACCCCAGCTTCGGACAAAAAAAAAAACCCCCTGAAAGGTGGCCGCAGACTCGCCTCATCCGACTGGGTTTGGATACGAGAAATCCCGAGGAGGCTTCACAACTGCCTCCATCGTGCCGAAGCAGGCCCATCTCCGATAAGAGTCCTTCCTACGCAAGGCGGCTAGCCTTGGCGGGCGATCTTGCCGTCACTCCACCGTAATGCTTGTGGGCGTGTATCGTCAGCCGAATCGAAGGACATGCTTACAGAACTGGAAAAGCGGATAGGTTGGCGTGCAACTGTTTGGCATCCACATCCACATCACAATCAAACTTCCTTGAATGTGGCTTGCCTTTTGCCTGACTGCTTGTGGGATAAATTTGGACCGGCCGCAAGGCCTCCACTCCTCAGCATTACAGGTGTCTACCGCGACGGCTAGCAATCCTATCACCCTCATTCAGCTGACATGTGCTTGACCACCCGGCATGCTCGGCTCCAGTGTTCTGTAAACCACGGGCCTGAGCTGGACCAGACCAAAGAGCGAACGATGGCGCAAGTGAGCCCGACTTTTTACTTTTACGTCATCCCCATGAGTGGATACCCTTTCCGTTCAATACAGGCCTTTTGGCATACGCGATGTACGGAGCGCGAGCAGCGGTGGCAGCTCGATCCACCGCCGCGACAAGCCAAGCTTATTTTATCGTCCAATCTCGATTGGCCATTCAACTGCACCCTTTCGAAGTCAACCTTTCCCTCGACAGGGTCCATCCTCTGCGAACTCGGGAGGGCGGGACCTAGGAATGACCTCGGGCGAGGTTTGAATGCGTCGTTGTTAGGAGACCGGATGAGTAGGATTTCGGTAGCAACGGCTTGACTGCTCCCCATCGTCCACCCTTGAATTTCGCTTCTTCAACAACAGGCACTGGAAACCCTTTAGATGGCGGCCGACATTGAGAATACCCTATCTTGCATGTGTTTTGGTCAAGCCCGGACACGAAGATCCCTGGACTCCGGCGTTCAAGACTCTCACGGCCGCTTCCATCATATTGATCGGGAGACATCGAGCAATGGGCATTGGTTCTGAATCTATTGCTATTGGGTAAGTGGAGCTCTTTGTCAGTCATTGGATCGCTGACTCGCTCTAATTCAGCTTCCGGGACGGCCTTTCTTTAGCCTTTATTGTGGTAAGTATGAGGCTATCTGTCCACCTTTGTCCTTACCTCACGCCAAGTTCGGGGTGAGACATTGTGAGTTTTCCGCCTGGTTTCAGAAGCCCACTTTTGCTTCTATAGGGATCTAGTCTATTCTGCTGGACCGGTCAGCTTCGGAAAAGGCGAGGCGCGATGAATGCGAAGTCGACACCCATCGACGGGGTGTTCTGGACCCTGAGCCGGATTTACTCGCATTCTCTTTTTTGGACTGTGAAATGCTGATATCGAGGGCCGCAATCCCCGACTTTGCCTAGGCGCCAACCTCGAGGATCTGCCGTTTTCGAACCCCAAGGCCGAAATTCCAGGGCCGGATCTTGCTTGGCAGAAAAAGAAGAAAGAAAAAAAAAAGGTCATCTTAATTATCCTTTTGGCTTTTTGATTAGATCAGAGACACCGAGGACGCGTAATCAAGCGTGTCTTGTCGAACACCAACATTCGCACGAGAGCGCTTTTCGTCTGTCCCCCCTCCCTGGATAGTGCGATCCGGACATGCGGTACTCAACAGGGCCTGCCTTCTTTTTGCCTCACGTTCTACGTGCATTACACTCTGCTATCTTTACGATAGCAGCATGTGGATTGGGTTCCCCTTCTTTCGACCATCCATATTCCATTTCGATGATCAATTCTAACCGGCAAACTCTGGTCCTTCCTTGGTACCTTGAATTTCGGTGTGATGTTGAACCTGAGCTGCGTCTATAAATGTCGACGTTCCGGTTATCGCGATGCCGGCGTAATATTTTGGGCCATCGCCTTCGCTATCCCATCTTTAGCAAGATTGATCTGGTTTATCACGCTTCGTTCAGGGGTTTTTTTTTTTTTTAAATTATTACGCCGATCCTCCATCAGATTCTCCTCGGCGCCACCATATGCACACCGTTACCTTGCGAGTGAGCGAAGGGTTTTTCGAAGCAACAGAGGCGGCTCCGAATTGCCAATGTTATTTCCAAAATAACCAAGGCCTTGGATTGAGCTACACGCGTTGATTCGTATGGTGTATTTGCATGACCTTTTTGGGACACGATTCAATTTGACCTCTCAAGGTATTGGATTTAGGATGTTCAAAAAAGTCCTGTCCGAGGACGGTTTGTTCCGTCTCAGCTCGTCGGATTCCAAAACTCGAGCCCCCGACTCCCACTTTCCCTATGGGAAGTTGATGTGCGAGGGATCGCCAAGTCTATGCTGCCCGCTTTCTGTGGCGTGTGGCCATTACGAAGAATGGTGTAATACCTTATATACATGCTCAATGCAATCGGCTCCGATGGCTACTTCTCTTTTTTTTTTTTGGAGATACTGACATCTCGACTCGGGTGGGGTCAGTCGGGTGGGTCGATCGATCGTTGGCCCATGCGCTGCACCGTCTCTGGTGCAACCTCGGTGGGTACATTAGAGCGGTGCGCCCACTCGAGACCCAATGTGATCTCGGCGTGGAAGTTGTGAGCCACCTTGGCCCATTTGCCGCCCCTCCCCGGGCCTTTTTATTTTATTTTATTTTAATTTTTTTTCGATCATTGTACCGATCTAATTCCCGCTCCCGAAGAGGATGCGCCTGACTTTTGTTCGCCGCACGCCCGGTTTCCGAGAATGGAAATGAATTTAAAAAAAAAAAGTGGCGGGATTTCACATGCAATCTAAATGATAGGACTGTCCCCCGCCAAGGTACCGATGATGTCATCATAGCCACAAGAGCGGATGGGGCCATGGGATGATTCGAATGGGTATTTCATTATTATTATTATTTTAGCAATAAAGTAGGTAGAGAGCGAGACAAAAAGACATCACAGGGTGATCTATTAAGTAACCTAAGATGGATTTTTCGATCGGTATGTGCGAGACGCGAATGAACCGCTCAACGCCGAGATCTGTTCGAGATTTAAGATTAGAGAAGAGACCGTGAGGGGGGGGTAAGCGAGATTTCTTCTGCTTCTTCCTTTTTTCTTTCCGAACGGGTGGGCATCATCCAAAGAGGAGTTATCAGAGTTCACACCTCGGTTGCGAAGGAACGTGCGTCAAGTGTTTGAGCTCGAAACAGTCGCACATGGAAGCCTGCATCGCATTTTACGAGATGCTTCGAGGACCGAATGACGATGAGGACGTCAACGGTAGAATGGCCATTGCCCTTGATTATTATTATTATTATTATTG
>WSTV01000045.1:61473-71599 GCA_019632285.1 Tulasnella sp. 332 | reverse complement strand
CTACAATGTCCCTCACTCTCTCCACCCTCGCCCCGCCATCCCTCGCCTTCACCGGCAACCGTCCAAGAAGAGGCACAGGCATCCTCCTCAACAGCACCACCTCCAACTACAGTTATCCCACCTCATCCACATATCTCGCTCCCTCATCTCCATCCTCCACCACATCATCCGCATCTCAATCCGCAAGTGAAGACTCCGCCAAGGGCAAGTCTCCATCCCGGCAACGCATCACCTTTGCTCCCTTGCCCAAACCTAGGCAGAACTCCAACGAGACCGACTCCGACTCCAACAACGCTCCCATCATCGTCCTCGACCAAGGCGATGACGAGGATACCACCAATCAGTTGGAGATCAGCGTCGAGGACACGTCCATCGACGTAACCAGCTACTCTCCCAAAAAGTCCATCTCATCATGGGGCTACTCCACCAAACGCCTCCTCCGCCCATTCTACCAACCATTGAAGAAAGCCAAGGATCAACTCGACGTCGATGCTGGAGGGTCTGCGTTAGGCCTGTTCAGGGCGAGCTCCAGAGACTCCACAGCCAGCTCTCAGGGAACCCTCACCGATACCAACAGTGGGGCTCCGTTGAAGCGACGCATGTCGACCGGTTCCTCACCATTCAGTCTAGGCGCCAGTGGCCACCTCGTACCTAACCGCCCACACTCCAACTCTCTCGCTCTCGCACCTGTCACTTCCGAGAACGGTGGCGTCGCCGCTGGGACTCGGATGCTCAACGGAAGGATCTATGGTGGATCTCGAGTGAAGCAGGCGCAGAAACCGGAACAGCCGACCGCGACCGCTGAGCCCGAGTTTGTCGAGTGGGGATATGGTGGCATGGGCAGCAACGCCGCCAGCACTCCGAATTCCCAGTATGCGAAAGTGCAGAGCAGTCATAAGAACGTCGTCGCTGCTGAAGATGAAGATGACGGCAGTGGCATGGGCTGGGTGAGGAAGCGAAGAGAGCAGAGGGAGAAGGAGAAGAAGGAGCGCGAGGAGAGGGAGAAACTGGACAAGGCGACGTCTGGCTCTGATCAAGTCGAGACACTCCAGCCACCGACGACGGTGCAAGAAGCTGCACAAGCCTCGTCCTCCAGCCTCGATACTCTCCCCGACGTCACCGGTCCTACCGCACCCGTCGCACACACGGCTCCCGCACATTCACAAGAGCACGTCACCCAGACTCTCAACGTCCCCGTTCGCCCAGTCAGCAGTCAGCATCATGGCCATCATCACACCCACTCCAAGCCGACAACAACGCCCATATCTGCACGAAACACACCGCATCCGAGGCATAGCTACGAGTCGGGCAGCACCATTACATCTCCCTTGTCGACGATCCCTGTCGACGAGGAGGATGGGTCCGAGTCTTCCGAGGATGAGGATAGTGGTGAGGGGAGCACAGAGAAGGATGACGATGAAGAGGATGAGGAGGCATCTGCCGAGGTTAGTTTTTTTTCTCTTTCCTTTCTTACAATTCTTTTTAAATACCTCAAAAAAGAGAGAGATTTCAAATCCTGACGACGCTCCACTATCTCTAGATCGCATGTCGCAAGACATCAGCTTGTGCTGGTGTGGAGAAAATTAGCCGACACAAGGAGTAAACGCGACGCGACTTTTTTTTTTCTTTCTTGTTTATCACTGCCTGATCCTCGTCTAAACCCTACTCCACCATCTCCTCCTCCCATTCGTTCGGCACCTTCTCCAATCCGTATTTGGGTTCAAGCGCTCGCATCCGACTTTTTTCTTTCTTTCTTTCTACGTGGTACCAGTTTGTGGGATTTTTTTTCCGTCTGCATCTTATTTCTCTCTATCCTTTCTCTCAATCCTCCAGTCTTCCAAGTCTAATATCACCCCTCATCTCTCCATCCTGTCCTGTCTCGCCCATCCCGTACCTACTATCCCATCTATTCCCCACCCCCCTCCCCACCACCATCCACCATTCCTCATCCACCATCGACTCAAGAGCCTGCCCTCATGTCTGTTCTATCTGATCTGTATCATCTCTTCACTTGTACTACGTACCACTGACTGCAACAAAAAAATAAGCATCTCTTTCTCCCATCAGAAACACCCTTCGAACTTGCCCTAAGCGAATAAAGTTGCGACTGCCGATCGAAACGAGAACGTTTTCGACTCGGACTCCCTTAAGACACTGCTGATGCATTGAGCGAGCTTAGATGTGCGACATGAGACTACTGAGATGAGGTGGAAGCTCCATGTCTCAAAAAAAAAAAAAGAGAGAGAGAAGAAGAAAGAAAAAAAAAAAAGCCGTTACCCGCAGCAGGACATGAGTGTTCAAAAAGTCAAATCCATCAAACCCTTTGCCCCCCCCCCCTTTGGGCACTTCGGTTCTGGGGGGGGGGGCATCTCGGACGAACCGTGAGGTACTCTATGCCCCAAAATCCGAACATAAGGTTGAACGACGGGTGCAATCGATACTCATGCATCTCGCTATTTTCCTTTTTTTTTTAAAAAAAAGGCCAGAATCACCTGATCTCTGACGATCGCTTTAAACCCCCCTGTGTCGAAGCAAAAGCGGGGCATTGGATTATTTATTTATTTATTTTTATTTTGAGTTCGACATATCGTAGCGGTAAGTTTGGATTATTTGCCCCGTGATGGGGGGGGGGGGGGGAGGAGGAAGGAAGGAGGTCCAGAGCCCATCCTCGAGATTCTAGACAGGAACGAGCTCGAGGCATTCGTCAAGGCGTCAGAGCTGTCCCACGGTAACCTCCAGACCGAAGATACCCCATTTGGTGCAAGGCCGCAGAAGCGGGAGGGGAGGGGGAAGCGATTGATGGTGTCGACCCAGAGTGTGTGTGTTCTCTTTGAGGCTACAGACAACCACCTAGGGGTAGGTCGAATAGATTCTGACCGAGGAAAAAGTGTGGAGATTTTTCGTGATCAGACCCAGTTTGAGGACATTGTGTGTGTGTGTGTGTGTGTGGTGTTGTGCAAACGACATCCAAAAGATCGCAGAATGACGTTTTCCGAGGGTGCCCAGCGTTGCATACCCTGGATATCCTGAAAGTCGTGTTAGTACTGGTCGTCTGGAAGCACAATCTTGAAACGAAGAGCGGGACCGGGTATCAGAACGTCTTGAATAACCCTGCGGAACGTTTGAGGATTTGCAGAACGGTTGGAAGGCGGGGCCACTTAAGCCGCAAGCAATTTGATGGATCGTGTTGATGCGATACGAGCATAGGATACACCTCAAAGGAAAGGTTCTTGTGCTGCCTCGCCCAAGTAGTCAAGAGGATCGATACACAGGACAGGTCATCCAAGTTTTGAGACCGTAAACATTTGTGGCTTTGATCCCCTTTCTGTAGCAGAAATCGAAGGGAATTTCAGAGCCCTCTCTCTGCAAATGTTGGACTTTGTGCAATAGGGAGACTCGATAAGAGCACTTCTTTGCCCCACGGTTTTGGTCGGAATGCGTTGTCTGGAACAGTTTGTGAATCGCATAGAACCGGCGCGCACAGGTCGGCGTAGATGGTAGAAAACCGTGTTGGTAAGTGTCTTCAAGGGGAAAAAAGAAAGAAGAAGCCCAGCATAGCATGTCTTGGGTTGGACTCTGAATCGTGAACTGGGCTTTATTGTTTCTTTTTCTTGTCTTTGCGTTTGTTGTCTGGAGCAATTTATGCGGAACATATGTATAATCGCACAGAAACGTCCGAGGTGCAAAAGACGCGAGTTGCGGCGTCTCGTGACATATCATGAGGTAGCCGCGGTGTCTTGGGACTTGAGATTCCTCGGAGGGAAAGAAATGTGATAAAAAGACAATTCATGGATATAGGAGGAACACACAGAGCTAGGTGAGACGATGAGATGATGCCCCATTCATACGCGACGGACAGTTCTGCTTTGGTAGACCGAAGTAAGGACTTGCCCATGCGTCTGGTGACTGTTGGCGTGCCGAGGTAGCTTGAGCAATTTATAGCATAATTACAGTGAGAAGAAAAGAATCCCATTTTCAAAAGGGGGGGTGTGAGATGGATCTGCAGCTGGAAAAAGATGGCCTAGGACTGGATGCTGAGTACAGTACTTGAGGAAGCATAGCGAGGTGACTGACCGACGACAAGACTGATTTCATAAACGCATGTGATGGACTGTGTTGGTAAAGATTGGTGGTCGGATGAGGCGAACTGGCTATCAAGGGATGGTAACAATCGATGGGCGTTTCATGCGGTGGCAAGTGAAGCAAAGCGTGTCGCGCAGCAACGGGTGGTCGCAGTCCTGATTCAAATAGCCCATAGCTACACCTCGTCCGCCTCCTTTCTCTTCAACCCATTATCTCTCTCTCTATCCCCATCATCCGTTTCTTACCACACAAGTCAGAATCAAAGCGTGAGTTGGGATCTTTCACACCATGCTTAGAGTCACCTTTACGCTCTACCACCTACTGCACTTACTGACCCTCGCCGGCGGATCCATCTCGACAGCGTCGGTATCCATTTGGGACCGGCCTAATCCCTAATCAGCATCTTTCAAAACCGACGCCCTCTTCGACCATATTAGAACAGTCTCGTCTAACCCAAGACAACTTCTAATCCCTAATCCTTTCCAATCACGCAGTGGTTTTTTCTTCATTACTAACTGCAACGACAAAAATGGCTTCTCTCGCTCCTGCCGCCGGGCCCCCTCGTGCATCTGGGAAGACCCCTCCGCCCGCTCCTTCTGCTGCATTCGCGAAAAGGTCAGTGATATGAATATGCTAGGATCACTCGCCAAGTGCTGACGCGTGAACCTCAGGGCTAGAGAGATGCAAGAGGACAGCATGGGTGGTCGCTACCGACCCCCAGCCTTGCGCTCCTTCGGCACCGGTCGACTCACCGTCTCTGGCGATCAACCCAACGTAAGCCTAGGTGGAGGCGGTGGTGGTCCGACGCCTGCAACACCTTCCGTGGACGATCTCGCGCCTTCCTCCGCGGCAGCCACGGGGGACCTCGCTCCCATCTCATTTCCCTCGGGCTTCAGACGCGCAAGGGCCGGCACTTTGCCCTCTAACGTTCACCTCGCGGCTCAGCAATACGCCAGCAGCGCTTCCATGGATTCGTCCTCAGTTGACCACTCTGCGACCCAAAACCAGATCATCGAGGAAAGCCCTGTGGCCAGCCCTGTCATCTACGCTAGACCCAGCTTGCGTCACGCGGCATCCAGTGGCACAAGCTTGCTCGCGCAGACGAGTCGCCTTCGATCCGGTTCGCTCAACGTACCAGCCGCGGGACTCTCAAACGCGTTCGGACCCTCGATCTTCTCATCCTGGCTCTCCAACCCAAACGGGTTCTCCGCGCTCGACGAGCTGAGGTCCATTCATTCTGGGGACTCACAGGTGGACGACAACGATGTCCATACCCTCGACTATCTAGGCCTGGACGATTCGCCGTCATTCCGAACACCACCGCCTGCGACTGTATCTGAGCTTAGGAACCAGGCCCAAGCTGCCATCGCCAACAACTTACAGGTCCATCAGCCCTCCCGTACAAGGGCGAGCACGGTTTCTAACCCATACAGACGCCGTATGACCACGACCTCCAATCTCATGGCGGCCCCGTCGTCGGTGGACATTGCTGAGGCTTCCGAGCCCGACGAGCAGCAGGCATACTTGAACGAGGAGATGCAGCAGATGCATTTAGACGATGGAGATGGGGGCCTTACCCCGGGGAGCGCGATGAGCATGATGAATGCGAACAGCTACGTGGCAAAAGGATTCAAGCCCAGCTTCCATCTTGGCATCGCTGCCTCCAACGCGCGCCCTCGGGCCATCTCAGTTGGTACCCTCGACGACCCCACCAAGAGTGCGATCGGACGTCGAGCGACTGTCACGGTTACGCCGCCAGGCCTTGCTAAGAAGTCATCGTACAACGATCTGCAGATGAGCAACGCTCCACCTGGACTTCTCCCTGCAGCTATTCCTTACACCTCGGCAGTCAACGGCGTCAATGTTCCCGCAGCACTCCTGAGGCAGATGCTCCCTAACAATGGCATGAATGTCAACGTCAACCCAGTTAGCCAGAACGTGGTCAACAGTGCTCTCGGCAAGGCGAACGTGAACGTCGGGGACATGCGCATCACGACCAATCAGCTCGTCGCCCCGCCAGCGATGAACACTGGACGCATCTCGCCCAGTCGAGAGAACAGTGGTAGTCAAGGACAGGTTCCTTCTAGGTCACTTTGGATTGGAAATCTCGACCCTGCTGTGACGGGAGAGGATTTGGCACATGTCTTTGCTCCCTACGGTGCGATCGAGAGTTTCAGGCTTTTGCCCGAAAAGGTTTGCCCTTTCTCTTGAAATTTCTAACTCCTGACTAATTCACAGCCGAAATAGGAATGCGGGTTCGTTAACTTCATCGACCCTCAAGACGCTGTCAGGGCCAAGGAAGATGTTCTAAATCGTCTTGGAGGCAACATCGGCATGCCCAACGGCCAACTCGTCCGCATCGGGTTCGGAAAAGTCGATAGTGCACCTATGACTCCGCTCGCTGGAGGGGCTGTGAACAACACGCCGGCATCTCCATTCACTGCGCAGACCACCTCGCGTGGATCAAGCTTCGCGGCAGGTCTAAATTCGGTGAACGCGACCACTTCTGGGGGTCCTGGTGACGCCCAGCTGCAGTCCAGCCCGACGCGTGCGCTTTGGATTGGGAGCATCCCAGCGACCACGACACCTGCTACAATTCTCAGTGTGTTCAGTCCCTTTGGACCCATCGAGAGTGCGCGAGTCTTGACCCATAAGAACTGTGGTTTCAGTGAGTTGGAATCCCAGAGCACGATCTTGAAACTTCGATTCATTCAGCTGAATATATGCCTTTGCAGTCAACTTCGAGCGTCTTGACGATGCTATCCGCGCTCGCAAGGCCCTCAATGGACGCGACGTCCTCGGCAGTGATGTTGGTGCCGTGAGGATCGGGTACGCTAGAGTTCCCGTCAAGAACGCAGTGGGACCCGACGGCCAGCCTATCGCTGCTGACTCCGAGGCTGCGAACGTCAGCATCCCAGGAGGAAGGGATCTCTCATATGGGAACGTCATCCATGGGTTGAGGAGCGTCAAGGGTGCTTCTGCGATCCCTGTCGACCAGCAGGTCCTCGGTGGTGCAGTTGAGAACTATAGAAGCAACTTGCTCTTGAGCTTGATCTCAAGTGGAGCGCACGGCAAGTCAACCGCTGCTGCTAGTGCAGATGGGAAGAGCCCGGCTGTGACCGAACAGCAGATCGTTATGCAAGAGCTAAGCGATGGATCTCTTGATGCGGCTGCTGAGATCGCTTCTTTGTCTGGTCAGTTCATGATTCACAAAGATTTCACATCAATCACATACTGACGCCTCCCAATGCATGCAGAATTCCGACCACCTGCCACCTATTACACCAGCATTCCTCTGGTCTCTGAGCGAGCTACCAACAGGCAGTGGGATGCTGCTAAGCTCCGCGAGTTTAGAAAGCGAATCGACTCGGGCACCTGCTACGTAGATGAGATTGACCAGGTCGCCAGCTCCCTCATGGACGGCGAAATTGTCGAGTTGGCCTCTGATTGGCTTGGTAACACAGTAAGCATTGTTACTCCAGCCAGCCCAACTTCTTTACTAAACTGGTTGCTCTCTTAGGTGGTGCAAAAGCTATTCGAGAAGTGTTCGTACGGACCGCGTATCACCATGCTCGAGCGTCTTGCCCCTCACCTCGCTACGATCGGCATCCACAAGAACGGGACGTGGGCAGCGCAGAAGATCATTGACTGCGCCACCACCCGAGAGGAGCACACCATCCTCGCTCAACACCTGCGACCATTCTGTCCGCCATTGATGCTCGACCAGTTTGGAAACTACGTCGTCCAGTAAGGATTTAGTATATTTTCACCACGACGATACGCTAATCGTTCTTTGCTATGCACGCTTAGATGCTGCTTGAGATTCGGCTCGCCGACGAATGAGTTCATCATCGACGCTGTGGTCGATAGGCTTTGGGAGATTGCTCAAGGTCGCTTCGGAGCTAGGAGTATGCGCGCCGTGTTAGAAAGCCCAGCGATCACTCTGAATCAGCAGGTGAGCCTTATTCTTCTGGCGTCCTAACTTGTTGTTCAAATCACTGATTATCATGATGTAATCAGCGACGCGTCGCCACTGCAGTGATCCTCAACTCGATTCCACTCGCCACCAACCCGAACGGCGCTCTCCTCCTGACCTGGCTCCTTGAGGCTACTGGCTTCCACTCCCGGTTCAGCCTACTTGCGCCTCGCTTTGCGCCTCACTTGTCCCATTTATGCACACACAAGCTGGCGTCGAACACGGTACTCAGGATCATCAACCAGAAGATTGAACCTGAGGCTTCCGCCCACATCGTCAAAGCGCTGTTCTTCTCCCCGAACGATCAGGTCTTGACCGATGTCCTCGGCGATCAAGTCAACGGCGTCTCCCTGGTTCTCAAAATTTTGCAGAGCCCCTTCATCGACCCGTCGCAAAAGCAGTCGCTCCATGAGGTCACGAAGCACACCCTGATCGACTTGAAAGTCACCGGATCTCAAGCGTATCGTCGGCTGGTCGAAGAAGTTGGGTTGCCGGTGCCAAACTTCAACACAGGCTACGGTGGGGGCGGAGGTGTAGCAACCAAGAAAACAATGATGACCAACAATACTCCCCCGAACCAAACCTCCGGGGGCTACCCGTCGGACCAGCCATCGTCCTTGGCAGCGATGATGGCAGCGCTTCAGATGCAATCTGTCGGCCTTCCCCTCAACGGCTCGGTCCAGCAGCCCTCGTCACACCAATCCTATCAGCAAGGGCTTAACAGCTACGGCCTACAGACCACGCCTCAGAGCAGCGTTGGATCCAACTCAGACTCGATGCACAACTTCTTCCCGGCGTCAGGAAGGGACAAGATTGGCGGAGGTGGTCGCGGTGGCTACTCGAATGGATCGGCTATGGGAATTCAGAACTCGCAGGCTTCTCTGTCGGCCAACCGCAGTGGTATGGGCATGATGGGCATGGGCGGTGGAAACAACAATCACCAGCAACAACAGCAGCAACAGCAACAGCAACAGTCACAGTATGGTGTTTCTCCTCAGACACCGCTTCATCCACAATTTCAACAATACGTCTATCAGATGTATCAGCAGCAGCAGCAACCTAACATTGGCGCATTCCACGCCTAACACTCATTCGACTTATCTTTTCCCCCAAAGTGTCCTCAATGCTGTGCATGGGACGTTGTTCAATCAACGATTATCTATCATCTCCTCGTCTTTGTACACTTAGCCTCCCGCTTTCCTTGTAGTGCCTAGTCACCTTCGACCGTTCAACGCGTCTATATATGGAAAATTTAGACAGCCCATGCTCGTGAGCCAGCCACTGCACGGCATTATCGTGACCCTTGCCCGGGTGGCAAGTCATCTTTTCATGGTAACCAAGTCACTGCCTCCCAACATTAGATTACGTTGCCTCATCCTTGGGCAAGCGTGTTCGCTGTCAGAACTCCTTGGCATCCTCGAGGGCCATCCAGTCTCGAACACGTCCTCGTCGATCAACCCTTGAAGACTACCCGTATGGGCAGTGCGATTCCTTTTGGAGTTCAACTGCCAAATATTCAGGTGCTCACCCTCCTGAGCTTCACACTATGGAGGTGTTTTGCTTCATGAGGTGCCTGGTTTCCCATCCCGAGGCCGGGATAACAATGCCATGCCCTTTATCCGATCACAGAGAGGCGATGATCACCACTTGCATGGCGCCGTTTCAAAGTTATCCCACCTGGCGAGCCCTCGATACCGCAAATCATTAATACCATCTTTACGGAGACCTCGACCACATTCCAGGTGTAGAACATTGCCCTCTCCCTCCTTTGCGCACCGGCCTACATAATGATCAGGAAGGCCGCATGGAAACTCATCTACGATCTCGTCCACAAGACCATCGGGACACGACTTATCCATGCCACCTTCAATCAAGTGCGTCCCGACTTAGGGACCAGTACTCTCATTAGCCAGCTTTCGAGGAACATCACAGAAATGGTGGTAGGGTCAAGTGTTGCTGAAGGTTTTATTGTTGGCCAGATGGGGGTCATCATGGCGACAGCAAAAGTGGAGGGGAAGGGTGTGATGGCCAGGGTCGTGCGGATGGAGTGGTTACCCCCCCCCCCCC
>WSTV01000045.1:0-61272 GCA_019632285.1 Tulasnella sp. 332 | reverse complement strand
GACTTTTTTTTTTTTGGCAGACTTTGTCTAAACACTCTAGTTGATAGAAAAGATGTCTTTTATCTTTGATCCTGATTGCTGGATTTTTGATGCGGGTGTCAGTAGGATATGGGCGATGATGAACCAACCATTGCACAGGAGTTCCAGAGGCAGACATTCCTGCAGGGGTCAGAGCATGGATATAACGACGCCCTTCGCAAAATGTATCAGAGAGCCGAGGCGGAGGAAAGCCCTCCAGAAAGACACTTTGTTCGCTGTGGTGGTTAGCAAAGTACATCCGCAGTTATTCTCGATTCCAAGCTAGGAGTTCCTTTTGATGGCTCGCTCGTGAATAAGCTCCCGATCCATCTCCTCCTAATCATGAGGTACAATCGCGATTTCCTTCTCATTGCTAAGAGCTTGCTCGGTGACCGCTCCAGGCCGTTTCCCCTCCTCAATGGAAGGCCCTCGGAAGTCACAGGTAGCCAAGTTCTGTTCATGACAATATTTGGAGGTCACGAGTTGTACAATACAGTAATCCATCGAAGCGGCAGGCGTACAAAGGCCGGGATACTGCAGTGGGACGTAATCGGGCCCCACTAGCAGAGTATCGAGGCTCGACGAGAAGGATGGCCCATCAAGGCGTTTGAAATTTCTTGATCGCTGTCAATGAAACGTCAATTTAGTGAAGGGATGAAGGTTTTGTAGAGGAATGACCAGGTAAGCTCTCACAATGCCTGTCAGGGCCTCGCGTCACCTCACGTAGAGGAGTGGACCAGGATGTTCTCAATACATCCCCCATTCAGGGCTTGACCGTAAGTTTTATCTGTTCAGAAAAAGATCTGAGTAAACCGATGCGAAGGACTCAGACGGGCATCAGATCTTGTACGGACCTGTCATTACCAAACACTGGTCATCAGAGCGAACAGCCAATTCGGGTTATCAATGATCGGTGCCTTGGCAACTGTGCCTACGGCGGGATAGACTATTATGAGACCCGATATGAATGAGATGTGCTCCTATAGGAGATCAGAGGCTCGTAGAGATAGAGGGGATTCGATCGGACACGTAAGACAAGTGCTCTACGGGGGGGTAGTGATGTTCGAGACTTTGAAGACGGCGGCGGTAGCGTGCACGTCATTCCCGGAAACGGAGAGTGACTTGGGCGCAATATCAGTGACCATTTTTGGAAGGCAGAGTGTACGGTTGGTAGGCGGCGGTATGGGTATGGCTCGGGTAACAGTCAAACTGCTGAGTGGGACCTTGACCAGCCGGAGTTACCGGCTTTAGACTACGCACTTATCCGTCCGTTTCCCAAAACACCAAAAGGAGCCGAATTTGAAGCTCGGGGATCGACAGCCCCAGGCGCCCATGCAGTCGCAGTTTGGGAATTTGTATTCGTCCGAACAAGGACCCGAACGAGAGCCCGAGCGAGGGCCGATCAGGACCTTAAATAAAATCGGGTCACCATTCGTCCTTGAACTTGTCCATCACCTTTCCCCCTCCCCGTACCAGTCGCTGCACAGGCGCCGCTTACTCGAATGATCGCCGACTCTCCAGCGACCACCAAGCCGGTGGCTCCAATCAGCTCTAGCGAGCATCATCATCATCACAACCACGTCGAGGATGAACTGGTAAACAGATATTGCTCCACTGTTTCGTTCCGTCGTTAATCCACCTCTTGTCAGACGAAACGAAATCGTGCCGTTCATAAGAAGCTCCAACTACTTCACGCCGACGACGCTGTGGCACTTGCGGGTACTGCTGTTGTAAAAAGCTGGCAGAAGGAGGAAAAAGAGACCTTCTGGTACTTCACCGTCAAGGAGATATCGAGGTACCTCAAATACCTCGTAAAAACATGGTCACGGTCGTTGAGAAGGTGAGAATATGAAATCCCATAATCGCGACCCAAGCAACTAACATTTATCGTCCAGGGTATTCTTTGGGGGGAGTCTCCGTAAGTGTCGATTCGTCTGATGCTCCTGTATATACTAACTACTCTCTGCATGACACCAGACCCCGCAGAGATCCTTCCAATCTTCATCTTTGCCGGCACCGCGTCATTCTTACTGTTTCTCCTTCTACTATATTGTATCTACGCTCGGATCCCCTCTCCGCTCTTCACGAGCTGGGCGAAGGAACAAGAGGAGAAGCATGCGCCATCCATGTTCGAAGCTATCAACAAGGAGCAGGTTGATGCTGCCAAGCGTGCGTTGTCGCTCAAGATGGGCGAACCCAAACTCAGTCAAAACACCAGAATATTCAATCTGGATATTGCTAAGCTCTGGTTCGTCCCACCCTTTTCGGCTCTGCACCCTAGTGTCCAATGCTGACGATCGAGTCCTTCCTTTCCGAACAGCTGCCAGCTCAGCGCACTCATGTACTCACACGACAATAACCACTCTCTCGAGGTCATGTGCGACATTCAAAACCGTAAAGCTGCTCATGTCTGCAAAACCGAGCCGACCGTCGATCCACTTCGCGCGAAGCTGAATGCCTTGGGTTTCGGTGCGTCGACGGTCGAGAACGATGCTGCGACCGGCGTTGAGGGCTTTGAGGCCACCGTTGAAGACCCTGGGGCTCTGGTTGCCGAGATA
Organism: Tulasnella sp. 332; assembly: GCA_019632285.1. Lineage (NCBI taxonomy): Eukaryota > Fungi > Basidiomycota > Agaricomycetes > Cantharellales > Tulasnellaceae > Tulasnella > Tulasnella sp. 332. Next base: position 58,696 of record WSTV01000045.1, on the reverse strand, counting down.
TTCGGCGGGGATGCTCATGATGCCGAGTGTGCTGCCCAGAAGCTCGGGCACGATTTGGGCTCGTCCGCCGGCGACAGAGAGATAGAGCGCTTCTGTACAACGTTTGGCATTGAGTTCGTCTTTTCGGTTCTTGCTCATGGATGCCTCCTGATTCTCTTATGGCATTGGGAATATGTTCTATCCCAGATACCAACCGGTCTCTGAGCTTAACTCGTCTTCCGCTGCCTATTGCTCCCTGTTCTGGGACAAATCCTCTAACTGGATGATTCTGGCGTTCAAGGTGAGCCCCGACATTCGAGCATCGTCTCATGTCTATCATTATTGAGAAATCGGGTTTTGCCAGGGAACTGGTCCGACAGACTTTGCGGGTAGATACATATCCGCCTTCCTGCCCTCTATCTGTAGTCCCAGGATATGGCTCAGGCTAACTTCAGCTTCTTCTCCCTTTTCTTCTTCTTCTTCTTCCTCTTCTCATTCTCAGAGTGGATGACCGATTTGGACTACACCATGACTCATGGGGGTAGCTGGATCAAAGGCTTCGGACGAGGTGGGTGGTTTCAACGCTTTTCAGCTCAAGCAGGTTCTAATACACTACATGGGCGGCCCAGTTCATGGTGGTTTTGCAGACAGGATTTTCCCCAGGGATGTCAAAGAACTTGGAGGACGCAGACCATACGGTGAGATACCCCATACTTCCACAACCGCACAGGTCGATTGTGCTGATTGTGATCCAACCTATCAACCCTCTCAGATACGATTGCGTCTGCCGTCAAGATCCTTGGCGAGGAGTTGGCCAAGAATGACATGGGAAAGGTCAACTTGTATTTTACGGGCCACTCGCTCGGTGTGTAGTTTGACATCGAGCGCGTTATTCTTGATGATTACCAATCTGATCTGTACGGAGGGGATTCTTGTGAAACAGGTACTGCAATCGCCAGTCTTACATATGCTCGAGCTGTTTCGGGGAAGAACGATTTCGGGAAGAAGGTCGTTGTGAGGGATGCGTATCTCTTTGCTACGGTAAGTTAACATTCATCACATAATCTTTGTTGGCCCTTGAGAAACTAACTAGAATACCCGTTTGTAGCCCATCATCTGTGATGTTCCATCTGTGCATGCTTTCAACTTTACGATGTTCAGGGATTTAGAGAAACCGAGGACGATGTGGAGGATCAGCAACGTAGGTGGTTTTCACCGCGGAAAGTGTGTTTCTGATATTTCTGACGGTATGCGACCAGAGGAACGACCTCGTAGCGACAGGGCTCCCTGAAGAAGGTGACCGTCCAGTGGTGGCGAACCCTAACAGCCTCTTCTGTTTCGCTGTAAGTCACGACTTAACTCTACGCTCCAATTACTAACAAGAACAACCATCTTACTATCTGACGGATAGCATCTAGGTTAATAGTCAATATTTAGTATCAGTTGTCGCAAAAGGGTTCCCTAATGCTCGGCGACCTTATTCTAGGCACCGAGATCCGCCTTCCGGACAAACTTGGCCAACAATGCTTCGTCTCAGGCAACCACATCACTCAAGGTGCGCCTAATCATTGAATTTTCTCTGCAACAACTCTCTCTCTCTGTATTTACACTTGTTTCCGCAACCTCCCAGGCACAAACGTCAAGATTCAGTCCGAGTTCGATGACAACATGCTCTCTGCCCAGCGCCCAATGGGTCTGACCGTTGGTCAACGTCACGACTATGCAAGCGGCAAAATGGAATCAGACCCTTGGCTAGACATGCCTGTTATTGGATCCCTACTGGCTCACAGTGTGGGGAGTTACTGGGTGAGCTGCTGTTCTATCTTTTGGGGGTTGGGGGTCTTGCGTTTCAAGGAACGGTTGATGATTAAACTGTGTCACCAACTTGCATAGGAGTCCCTGACCAAAGTCAAGAACGGCGCATGCATCTGGGTCGACGACTGAGATGAAAAAATCACATCGATCTTGGGCTTTTCATCCGATTCGACGTCTCTAGCTTACTTCCTTGATTCGCTCCTTCGCGACGCGCATGACTCTTGGTATTCTATAGCAATGTTTCTGTAAAACTTCTCTATTCTTGTGCGCCGTTATTGTCAGTGCTTTGTTGAACAATATGACACTCTTGCAAATATCTAGATGTGGAAATCTGTGACCCCGGGTCAAATCAAACCCCACACCCGCCACTGGACTCGATCCTGTAACCAACATCACGACTGACGTATGTCATGAAAGCTTACGCCGAGGATGAGGTGATAGCTTCATAGTTTTGACTCTTGATCAGTGGCTTGACATAACTCGCATTGTGCAGTGGGTCAAGGACACTCGATACTATGTAGTGCGCGGTTATCGTCTTGTTCCTGCTATCGGCAACTTCCATCAATGAGGCTCCTTGTATATGCATGTCATCTCAGTACCTTTCATACTACTCGTTCAGATTCCACACAATAAATACCTACTACTCAGATCATTAAAATACTTCTCTCTACATCACCACATCACACACCAGAGCGTAGATGTGCGTTGTACTTTGAGAACGACTCCTTCGCTTTGTTCGCCTTCCAATACATCTTAATCACCAACGCCTTGCACGTTTTCAGTCTCTTTCATCCGTGTTGATTCGTTGGGACCAGCTCAGCGTGTTCAAGGATAATTAACCCAGGCGACCCATGTCGGATCTCAGTGCAATAGGTGTCCTCGAAGAAAGTGGGCATGATGCAGTTGGTTGGTCTGTGACTGCCAAAAGCTGGGGTCGGTCGAATTCATTGCATTATGTCGAATGAGTTCCAGTAGGCAGCCCTTCACTACGTGCTAGGGAATCATGTCACGGTGGCAGTTTGCTTTCGTACATCGAGCTGGGGTCCTTGTGACCCGTGCTAGGGGAATTCAATCCAAACAGGAACCTGTACCCAACCTTGAATCAGAAAAATTAGACACCATTTCGTGGAATACAGAGCTGAATTCGCACCTTAAATACCAATTTTTAGAAAAGTTGCACCATGCACATACACCTGAGGCGGAAAGCGATGCGTTGGTTGGTCTGCTCTGTTGCCACTAACCTCATAGCTCTGCCACTCAAATGTCTCGGCAAATTATTGATCAATCGAACGCTGATCAATGATCATGAGCTGGGCAATCGATGAGCAACTTCGAACTCGGATCCCGCGCCAATCGTCCTTCCACTGAGGGCATCTTCTTCATGGTATCTTCACATGCGCCCTCGCTATTGAGTTGGGCGTCCAACGTGACCATGTGTACAATGACTGGCGCGGAACCTCTTTTTTGTTCCTTGGTTTTGTTGTTGTTGCTGAGGCCGGATCCGGATTTGCTGGCTGCAACTAAAAGAAAGCTTTTCGCTACTCCTCTTCCTTCCCCCTTCCTCTTTTCACTTCTCTCGCCCCTTGAGCTAGCTCCAACTGTTTTCGAGAACACGTATACTTATCAGTATAACCATCCAAACTCTTCGTCCCAACCATGCAAACCATTGGTAGCTCTTTCCGAGGTTTCTTCACCTCCGTTAAGAAGTCACTGCAATCTTTTTTCAGTAAGCTTTTTACTCGGAAAAGAGCTCCTATCCTACCCACGGCTCATCAGGGAGGAGCTAGCACTGTGAGTAGAACGTTCTGTCCATGCTCATCCTGAGGCCCGATGGTCGTTCCGTGAACCGAGTGCTGATTGTTTAGTTCCTCGACCATACCTTCCCGCAGCCCATTCCTATATGTGCTGTCAGATCTTTCGAAGTCCTGAGTCGCAGTCGCGGCGTAGAGGTTGAAAGCCAGGGCGACTTGCCATCGTTCTCGGTGAACCCTTGCCAAGGGTCCTTCATCCCCACCATCTCAGCATCCGCCACTACCACTACCGCCACCTTTACCCCTCCACCCGTGATTCCTTCTTGTGCCTTTCCACGTTGGTACCAGCTCTCAGACCAAACTCTCAACACATCACCGAATATCGCCACTGTTCTCGTATCCGACTCCGAACTGGACCAGCGTCGTGCTGTCGTTGGTTCATCAGAGGTCGCTTCAAACGATGCTACGACGAAAATAGCGGTGCAAAACACCGACCATCCCACCTTGCCCGCCCCGAATCTAGTACGTGTCGCTGCGTGCCTTAGAAAATGCACGATCCCGAAGCTGATACCTCTCGTTCAAATCTTTTTCGTTAGGGATGCCAACCAGGCGATGCCTTCCAGAAGACAGCGTCGAGTGCGATCCTCAACGAGAATCATGACTCCTCGACTGACTCGTCTAATAATCCCGAGCTCGACGCAGTCTCAACGGTATGCACACCATGATTTGTATGCGTGACGAAATAGCTCATGAATAGGCGCTCACTCTTTCAGGAACTAGCACATGTCTGGATCTCTCAGACCTCGGTATCGAGCGATGTCATGAACGGTGGAGATCACGAAGGTCCGGACTCCCTCGCTCCAAGGGTGGCGTTGTTTGACATACCGCCAACAGTATGTAACTGGGTCCTGGCTATAGATTAGGCCGGGGCTCCCAGAGGCTGATTTGAAGTTCTGACTCTCTTAGGGAATTCTTGAGCCCTTCGCGTCCATCATGACCCTGCCCGAGTCCACCAATGCAGCGCACGAATTCAAGAACTCGATGATAGCCCACCAGCTGCGATTCGATATCCCGCTCTACGTGAGTTCCCCTTGGCGCTTTATGTGTGCCTATATACACAGCTGACCAACGCGTTCCTGTGCTACAGCTTCCTACACTTGAGCAGCACTCTACGGAACGGGTCCCGCAGAGTGAACAGGTGCGTCGGTCGTCGAGCTTATGACCCGCAGTGCTCAGTGTTTATTTTATTTTCAGGCGCGCCATGCCGAGACTTCTACATCAAGCGGACAGCCTGCTCCATCCACTGAGGTATCTTGACTATTTTCTTAGCCAAATTGATTTCGCCTTGCTGATCATTCCTGCCCCCTGGCCTCTTCCTAGCTTGTGATAATCCAAACTAACGCCGTCTCTGTAGGTATTCCCTACTTAATTTTTGCCTTGGCATCCTCTAATCACTTGTGCTTTCATCAGTCACCGACGGTACCCCCCCACCGCCGCCATCGCCGTCAACCCCGCATCCTTAACGCGAGCTCTATCGGAGCTCGCACCAATGTAACTCTTCCATCGCCAACACCCCTCGACGAGGAGTCCGATGGCTACGCTGAGACGATCCCAGTCGAGGACATACTACGAGCTGACCTCACATCGATGGATCAAAAGGTTAGTTCAACCTCAATACTTGATGCCCTCCGCATATTTCGGGCCCTGATTCGAAATCCGACGCCTTAGATCATGGTTCTGGCAGAGTTCAGTCAAAGGGTTGGTCTTCAGGGCTCCCTTACATGTATTCATTTACCCCGTTATTAACCACCGCTCGTTTCGTTTGGCGTCTCGCAGCTCGGATCGATCGTTGGACTCGATCCACTTGGACCCGAATGCGTCGATGAGATGCTTTCGTGTGATTATGCGACATTTGTCGCGCTTGCCGGACCGCGACTCGTCTTCATCGAATCCGAAATCTGCCGCACTTTGGCATTCTTGGTGGCGAGGAATGAGCAACTAGCCGCACAGGTGTGTTTTCCTCTACTGAAATATGCTCTTCTGGACAGGGATTGATGCCTAGCTCTGCCTTCGTAGGTCATCAATTCAGAGAGAATGTACCAGGAGTTGAGCGTCCAAGCGAACAAGCTGCGCGATAACCTCGTCAACCTGCATGTGGACCACCAACGGCTTCAGGTCCAACACGAGGAACTCTCCGAGTACTCTGAGGGGCTTCGAGTCGACTACAATGACTTGGCGACGGAGTATGAAGAGTTCCGGAACGCATCCGAGGAAGCTACGGTGGACTCTGGTCGAGATGAGGACATGGTGAGGAAATGCTCCCTTTTCATTTGTGTCCAAAACAAACGAAGCTTACATACATCGGTTCTACTTCAGGCGCCTTACGCACTCGAACGGGATGTCGATCGCTATTGGGAGGGAGGATCAGAGGATGGTGAAACCATCGTTACGGTATGATAATGATATGATCCCTCGTCGTCGTTCCAGGCTCATCCAAGGCCAATCATCTCGAAATAGACAATCGAGGATGTCGAGAGCAACGAGATTCGACGAGGCTCTCCAGCTCCGTCAGCGCCCCAGCTGGAGCGAACGCCACTTTATGACGACGCCAGACGGGCCAGTCACGACGGGCGGTCGGCGGCTGTGCTCCCCTCGTGGACGGGATGAGTCGGAGGTGAGCGATATCTCCTGCTCTTATATGTGATCATCAGAGACTAGCTTCTTACGAACATCTTCCTATTATAGGTGTCCATACTGAGAGTGACTCTGCACTCAGCCAGGCTCACCGCAGATGCTGGAGCATCCACCTGTTCTCTTCGCCGTATGATCTGGTCTATCTCATCACATTCTCTCGACTGTCTTGTTGTTTCGTTTTTTCTCTTCTTTTCCTCTTGGGTCGTATCGCGTGCATAGCCTTCCATTAACCCTGCATGGTCTGGCCGCCCATGCGAGTATGACCGGAGGTTCTTAGCACCAGTATTCTGTTTTGTATTTTATGACTCAAAGAGGACTTGTGTTAATGAAGTGCTCCTAGCACCAGCGTATGTGGCCGATGATCGTCGCACATCTCTCGTTCGCGGGTTTTGCACGGTTCACAGCCACCCAGATGTAGGTTTCCGCTCCTTCAATCAAACCAATTAAGCCCCTCACTAGTCAGACTTTCCGGTAGACCTGTTTAAACACTCCTGCCATCACGCACAATAGCTCGAATATCTGATCCTGATCGCTAGATTCCAATGCGTTGTATGATGCGGACGATGACAGACCAAGGTGAACCAATCATTGCACAAGATTTTTATAAGTAAGGATTTCAACATGGGCGGGGTAGGGAGATGGTGAGGGCTCTCTCAAGAGGTGTCGGGAAGTCGAGGTGGAGCTACACTGGATGGATCATTCACGGCTGTGCTCTCGAGCCACCTTTTGTTAATCCATGGGAGCTTTGGCAGCTTCCTTCTCTTTGCTAAGAGCGCGCTCAATGGCTGCTCCAGCCTGCTTCCTCTCCTCAAGGGAAGGTCCTTGGAAAGTCGAGGAGTAACCGAGTCCTGCCGATGACAACGATTGGAGGTCACTGGTTGCACGATATAACGACCTCCAAGGTGTGTATGCTTACTCAAGCTGGGATACTGCAGTGGAACGTCATCGGATCGTACTGGCAGAGTGTCGAGGTTCAATGGGAAGGAGGGACCCATCCAGGCGTTGCGAACTTCGTGGTCGCTGTCAATGAAAGGTGAGGATAGTGAAGAGATGGAAGCTCGGAAGAGGAATGCCAACGCACGCTCTCTAAACACGCCGTGGCAGCAAGGGGTAGAAAGTCAATCAGTAGCTCCCGCAATCCCTGTCAGAGGCGCACCTCGTCTCGCGTCAGAGGGTGAATAAGGATGCTACGTACGGTTGCAATCAGTGCATCTCACATACATACCGAGCTTGACTAATACATACCTTAGGTTGCCTCTGTTCAGAGCAAGATAGGAGTAGACCGATGCGAAGGACTCCAAAGGACACCAGATCTCGTATGAACCTGTCATGATCAGGCATTGGCCGGCACAATGAACAGGCAACTCGATTCATCAACGATCGATTCCTCACCGACAGGATGAGGGCCAACGGGGTCTTCATTGACCCGCCAGAGCGGAACTGCAGGATAGACGATTCCCGAGCTAAATTATTATCCTATTGGTGTGAACAAGATGCATGGACCACAAACCAGCTACGAAAGCCCCATCCCGACGCAGTCGAAGCACTGCATCCCGCAAGGTGAGAGCGGCCTGCTTTGCCTTGGGGTCGTTCTGGAGGAAGTAAATGTCTTCCAAGTCGTATAAATAGCTGTGAGAAGTGAGCCGTAGTGTGCTTGAGCCACCCACGAAAGTGCCACTCTCTGTGCCGGAAGGGAGAGACGGTCATGGTGAGGATTGCGATGGCCAGTGAAGAATTGAAGCGGTGCTTACTTTATTTCTGAATCCACTACCTTCCTCAAGTCCGTCTCTGGTACGATCAAGGTGGATTCATTGAGGCTCATGTTTTGTAGTGACTGGATATGCTTTCGACAAGAGTGGAAGGTGAGTCTCAGTTATCTGATGTGGGGGCGTTGTCACAGGTTTCTTAGACAAGAAGGTGATTGCTCACTGGCGAGATAAAAGCTAGGACACAGTCTCCCTATAGACTGAAGATCAAGCCTTGGCCGAGCCCATTTGAGCAGGCTGGCGGGTCCGTGCGTTCGGGTGGAATCATAAAGTCCGCCGTTGCGACAGTTCCGCTTTTGAAAATTTGTCTATATTCTCATCACAATGTCGACCGCATCTCCTCCTCAATCCTCGACTCCCTCTTTGGCCTCAGTTTCCACTGCTGATCATGACACGAACAGTCTGATCCTTACTTCTCTCTCTCCATCCTTCTTCTATCCCGAAGTTCTCGATGCTCTCCACGCCCATTTCTCCTCCTATGGTCACCTTCATTCCTGGGCGCCTATAACAGCATTCGGCCGGATTATGATGGTCTATTGGCATTCTGAAGACGCCGAGCAAGCCAAGCTAGAGTGCGATGGAATGGTTCTAGCAGACGAGGATGACAGAGTGTGTGTACGACGATTATCACCCTTTCCTTATCTAATCATCTGACTGACCCCGTTGGTTATCCCTTAGCATCACGACACCCTTGCGCGTTTATCGTGGCGTGCACACCGACATCAATGAAGAGGTCGACCGTCTTCCCGTCCCTCACACTGTCAAGAATTTCCTCATTTCACCACCAGGCTCTCCGCCTGTGGGCTGGGAACCGGCAGCCGAGGAGCCTCCTAACACAGCCGCCCTTGCAGCTGACCTCCTCGCCGCACTCCAGCGTCTGCAACTAAATCGAGCTCGTCCGACAGATAAACCCGGTGTCCAACTCCTCATGACGCCCGACGACGATGACACCGACAGCCTCATGAGCCCACTCTCCCCTGAAGCGGAACCCTCCACCGCTGCCAAGATTGGTCTCACGGTCTACCTCGAAGACTCTGACTTCAAGGCCGAGGATTTTCGGGATGGCAGCGGGACTCTCACCCCCGTAGAACAAGGCCTTTGGCAAGGTGAGAGAATGCACGGTGGTATAGGGCTGGTCAAAGCGTCAATGGCGAGCATGCGCCAGGATGGGCATGCCTCGCCCGGTGGGCGCCTCGCGACGCCAGGCGCTGGCAAGATTGCTCGAGTCCCTACCCCACGCCCTCCTCAAGACCCAACCGCGAGCTAAATAGAATTGTGGATTTTTGATGCTTGTGTGAGTGATGTCTTCGTTCCGTCCTTAAATGATGTCCATATCATGTCTTGTCCACCGAGTGTTTTCGATGAGGATTACTCTTTATTATCCAATAGTTCCTTCTGACTCCTATGACTTGTACACACTGATTGCACCTGGCTGACACTCGCTTCCGCATTGCGCAGATCTTGAACTCTACTTCATCATTCGGTGCTTCCCGTTCGGACTTAAAGACTGGGTGTCAGTCGTCAAACTCGTTTACAACCGTTGCCCATCACTGATATTGGCTCTCTGACAGGCTGTGACTACCGTCGTCTTTGTTCATTACATTGAAATTGAAGTCTAATGGAGTCAATCACATCTTACGAGCATGACGATTGTTGACTGGTACGTTCTACCGCCTCCTTAGTCTCGATGTTGTAGACGGTCTGCCCGTCCCATGCCTTTCTTTGATGATCGCTACAAATCACAGACCTGATCGGGAAATCTCCTGTCGAAATCATTAGCCCTTGCCTGATCTTACTTTTCTACTGCACACCTCCTTTTTGCAATGGCTCACAAGCTGACGTCAATTTCGATCTAGCTTCGCCTGCAACCACGATCGAATCACAGCGTGAGTCTGACGTCCCGTTCTCCCGTTTCCTGATGAATCAACTGCCAGTTCTACTTCTGAGCTCAAGATGGCGAGAATCTATAACCAAATGTTTTTCGACTGATCATTCCCCTCTTTGATGGTGTCCCTTCCTACATTGAAGTCATAAAAACTGACATTCTCTCTGTTCCTTTCCACTATGTAGGTTTTATGAGAGTCTGCTCATGTACGGCATTATGTTGAGGACGCGGGGTCTTGAATTGTTAGTCAGATCGATTGGATAGCCTTCCATTCCTGTATGCGATGACAGTATAACTCAGCTCACTCATAATGTCCCCTTGTGGATGTCGCGATGATTTGAAATCATTATTCCATTTACCTGACCTTTTTATTCATCTACCATCTGCGTTTGTCTCCTCGCGTTCGTTTGCACAGTCGCTGATCTCAATTTTTCATCCGTAGTCATCAGTAGTCATCAACCTTATCATCCTTGCGCTGTAGCGCAACAATGGAATATGGTGAGTCTTTCCATACATCTCCACGTCTGCCGCTTCTCCTCTGTCAACGGATGAAAACCAACAAACGGTTCGATAGCCCGACTACGCAATTTGCACGCGTTTTCATGGAGACAATATTACCAATGCTCTGATCTCGCCCCTCGATCTTTGTAGGATCTCCCTTGCGTTCGATGCTGACGACATTCACCTTGACTTGATAGTGCGCAGACCTCGTAGTCCCTCATGGATCCAACACCTGCAATTACAGTGCCATGGTAAGCATCATCTTCTGCACTCCCCCTCTTCAATGATGTGAATATTTCTTAACCTGACTACCTATGACGTCAACTGCAAATTTCATACCATCTTTCGGGACTGATCCATTCTACCTCGTTGTCGTCTTGCATTTGAACATCACCGAATGCTAACAACCTCCTTTGATCTACAGAGCATTGAGCATGAGATGACAGATGAATCCCTTTGGCTGGACGGATCCTCATAGTGAGTCGGAGCGGCCGACTCAGTGACTGAATGATGAACAACTATGGATTATGCTCCTTCTTCCGAACTACGATGTGGAAGAACATGTTGCCTTCCTCCTGAAACACATCATCTTACTTCGTGTTGTTTGAACCTCCGACTGATTACGTGTTGCTCCCCTAGATTCTCTGGTCTAGAGAGTGAAGATTAGGTTTGTCCTTCGACTTCTGAGATCCACCAAGTCTCTCTGTACATAGTCGGTCTAGTACGTACTTAGACCTACCTTGTCAATACGATTACATGCCTCGCCAAACACACACCGAACACGACTCTTGCACAGGCATTCTATTTAAGCATAAAAGGTGTAAATGGCTTCAAAACGGATATCGCATACATTGTCACTCGTCGAAAGGATATTTATGATGTGACCATCATGCAGAACACATTGGAAGCCTGGAAGCCGATTTGCTTGACCGCAGTGTCGTCGTCCTTTTCGAGGCCGTCGAAGAAGCTGGGTGGGCATGGCAAGTCAGCTTCCTGAAAGCACACCGGTGGATGCAAAATGAATATTCAAGCATACATGCGATCTCGAAGCCATGCCGAACGTGGGAGGCGGCTGCCGCTCCCACCAGGCGACGGAGAGCCGTAATACATATTGTATGTTAACGGACGAGAAGAAACGAGGTTTAGATTCTTGAGGATCAACAACGCAATCAAGGAGATATAGCGAACCTTGACCACCCCATGCTCCACCTCCACCTCCATAGATCTGCTGCGCATTCGTTGCGGCGCGCTTGATCTGATCGCGTGTGCGAGCAGGGAGTGTGTCGAGCTCGGCTTCAGTAATGAAAGCCTCGGCGTATCTAACTCGATATCATCAAACATCGCGCCCCGTTCGTTGGAGGAGGGTCTGACTCACTGTTTTCCGAGCGCAGCGCAGACATCTCCGAGAGTGACGCCGGTCGGGTTGCGTACATGGGTGTGCCACGGCGTGAGCCTGGAGATGATGTGAAGCTCCTGAACCCTAGGGATCGTCGCCGGCTCGTTTCCATGCACCAACTCAAGATCCTGGTCCTTGTTCGCAGGGTTATAACCACCGGCATCTACACGTTAGTTGATCATGACAGCATGAGTATCAGTGATTTGGGTGCCAAAAAGATGCAACTCACGGCCGCTTGCGAGATTGAGGATCAAATGGAATGCTCCAAAGGAGTGCGTTAAGATGGGATGGAGAGCCAGTTCGCATCTGAGGAGATATAGATCCGTAGTGGTAAGGACGGGGCCATCTGGAATTACATATGATTGAAAAAGAATGCGAGTCATGATTTTGGAATGTTGAGCATGACGCCGACGATCAGAGCTCCCTCTGTAAGGAAGGCGCAATCAAGGCCTGTGGGACTCACAGTGAGGCCCAGCTGCAAACTTATCCATAATGTTGAGGGGCGAGTCGGGAGGCGAGTGTGTTTTATGTAGTAGATTACGCGGATGAAGGGGGTGGTGGGAGTAAGGAAGAAGGGCAAGGTTTCGCCTCAAGGCAAGCCACGTGGAAGCACGGCTCTATCCGAGAGCTAAACCACCATACCATCTTCCTAACTCAGAGGGACTCATACATCTACCGATTCAAGCAATGCCGCCAAAGCAGCCAGGAGCAAACGCAAAGAAGGAGACTGGTCGAGCAAAGAAGGCCGACAACGAGGCAAAGAAGGCCGAGGCTGTGGCTGCCACCGCCGTTCGTTTCGCATCACTTACCACTCGTGTCGCCCGTACCTATCTGATCTACACGTATCTCCTGTCAATCTAGGAAAATAAAGAGGCGGCTGCATGGGAAGATGGTGTCAAGGGCAAGAAGGCAAAGGATCTCGACAAGGAAGCGAAGAAAGCCGCTGATGCTGCCAGGAAGGCTGAGAACGCCCGATTGCTCGTAAGTTCCTTCCGGCGTCTCCTTAGCAGCCACTACATCTGATCAGGAGGCCCCTCGTGAATCCAGGCAGAAGAGGAAGCCGCCGCTGCTGTAGTCAAGCCTAAAGTCAAACCTGCACCAAACAAGAAGAAGGGTGCTCTTCCACCCGCTGGACCCGGGGCGATCGCTGCCGCATCAACTTCAACCGCAGAAATTGGGGATTCGGCAGGTGTAGAGAAGCCCAAGGAAGAACCTACCGAGTTCTCTGCCACTGGTCTTGATGATGCGCTAGACATGATGAGTCTAGTTAACGCTAAGACCGACAAGGCTAGCGTTGGGCAAGCTGCGGCTGGAATCGAACAGCATCCAGAGGTCAGTCTTACTGTTTCACCAGGCACAGGTGGGACCCGGCTTTCATTTTCTCATACATGAACATTGGATTTTTCTTCTTCTTTGTAAAGCGGCGTTTCAAAGCAGCATTTGAAGCGTATAAAGAGCGCGAGCTGTCGGAGCTTAAACAAGAGCGTCCCGGACTCCGTCTTCAGCAGTACCAAGTAAGCTATCTCCCACTGTGAAGCGCATGTGTGCTTTCCTGAACTTTTTGGACAGGAGCTCCTCTACAAGAAGTTCCAGAAGAGCCCAGAGAATCCCTTCAATCAGCAGACGGTCGCGTGAGTTGTTCTTTACTTGGATCGAGATGGAGGTCCCAGCCTGATTGCATGTTCTTCCTCAATATTTCCTCTTGGTATATCGTAGATATGACGCGACCAAGGATGATAAGCTGGGGGCGCTAAAGAAGCAGAAAGAGATCACTACCGAGCGTCTGGCTGTCCGCTAGTGATGATGAGGATGTTGTAAGGTATGAGGCGTACTCACAGGGCTTGCACAGAGAGCCATCCACATAACACGAATCTCCATGGGGTCCGATCTTGAAACCTTGAAACCACTCGCGAGCGACTCAGTTCTAGACCAATATGGGTATTATTGAATAATACAGTATAACATGGAAGGGAATATGTATTGCAATGTTCGAGATGACGTCTCCTATCTTTAGAAGATGGGACAATGTCATCTACGTGGCTTGGCCACCCTTCACCCCTTTCACCGACCACTGTCCTCGTGCTTCACAGCGCTGAACAACGACGAGAGTGATCGTGACGCTTGAAGCGACGGGAATAACTCAATTGATACCGCTATCCTTGGTTCAGATGATGGCGAGGGCATATTAGCTTCTTCCCCGACAGAGGCCTTCGGATCAGGATCGGCGTCGGAGACGATTTCCAATTTAGAGACCATGCCTGTGTCGGCATCATCTGGATATGTCTTGGGCTTTCCTTTGCTTGGGGATGCAGAAGCTCTGGGTTTCTTGGGCGATGTCATCTTCCTTGCACTAGGACAGAGACCATGAGCACTAAGCGAACATTCGCCACATTTGGGGCCAACTGGAAGACAGATCATCTACAAAAAGGACCCAGTCGAAGTATAAGGTGTCAGTGGTTTACATATTGCTTAAAAACCAAAGAAGGTGAGCCTTCTGTAAGGTTAGACATAACGTACCTGGCCGAATCCTACCAGAAGAGGGTTAATTCCTGGATGTAATTCTTTTGGTAACCACGATTGTAAATTGAGCCTAAAAAACAGCGAAAATGGACACGATGAGGTCAATAGTGAACAATGAGCTGTGAAGTGATGGTCTCACCTGGTTTGCTCAGGCGTAGACGTCGGCGGATTGTGCCAACCGAGCCGGTTCGTGATGCGATGCACGTGAACGTCCACTCCTATACCTATATTGATATTCCAGGCTGTCTAGGAGAGCAAGAATTGGGGTGGGTTACTTCATCAGCTTGGGCATAGTGGGGACAACTTGGGCTTTATATGCACCTGAAGAAGTAGAAACGACATCTTCGGCCCGACACCAGGCAAAGCGCACAGCTCATCAATGGTTTTAGGGACGTCCGAGTCGTACTTGTCGCGGAGAATCTGCGCAGCCTGTTTGATGTACCTATTTTCTGACAAGATATAAGCAGGCTGCTCCAGATCAGCCGAAGGCAGAGAGTAGGATCACTTACGTGGTCTTACGTCTCCAAAAACCAACTTTAGCTATAGCCTCCTGGATCACAGCGTCTTCTGCATTGATGAGATTCTCAGCAGTTAACTGGCCGAGAGCAGTGCGGAGGTTCGCAACAGCCTGTGCTGTGGTTGCGTCCTTGGTTTGCGAGGACAACATCAGCGAGATGAGCGTTCCGAATCTCTGGGTCTAGCGAGCCGTGACGATGATGTTAAGCGGTTAGGAGAAATGGCTGTAAGGTATAATTATGACTGGCCGGAAAGCGCACCCTTGGGTCTGTCTCCTCTAGCATTGCACTGGCGCAACCCATTGTATCCACAGGCGCGACAATCTCCTTTCTCATCTCCTCAATCAAGTCGTAAGCTTTTTTCCAGTTTTTCGGCTCGGGATGCGGTACGACAAGATCCATTTGGATGGGCTTGGACTTTCGTGGAGACAAAGCGGAGGCAGGAGTAGTGGTTGGCGCGTTCAGGGTTCTCGTAAATGTTATGAAGTCGGGCCCTTTTTTGATGGGTGAAAGCGGAACGGCATTCAGTTCCTCTCTCTCCATCTTGACGTCTGGGCCTTCCGCCTTGAACCTTTTACTGACAGAGCGAGTGCTTCGTCCAGAATAAGCAAAAGCTGCGACAGCACCACGCATTTTCGAGGATGAAGGTGGTAGCATTAGCGTATCCTCGATGTCTAAGGTGGAGGAAGAGTTATCTTCTTCAGCGGGAGTGGATAGACGTCTCTTTTTGACCCGTGCAGACATGAATATTGGGACCCGGATATGAGGTGATGAGTATATATTACCAGGAGACAAGTGGATCAAAGTCTGACTGTCAAGGGCGGAGGAATGCAAGAGAGATGTGGGTTGGGGAGCCAGTAGCTATCCTTGAAAGCGGGGAGACTTGGGCTGACTTTTGGGCACACGGGGATGAGGATCGGTGTCCACGGCGTCTTTGATTGAGAAGCTTCACCTCATGCGCCCCTTTCTTGCACCACATTCTCCTCACATTCCCTACATACGTGCCAGTATAATTGTTAGCGCATCCTCAGCTCAAGGATGCTGGCTGCAGGGATTTACACGTTGCTCTCCCTCCTCACTAATTATCGTAACTCCCAGTCGCCGTTGCAATCGCAATCGTCTCCCTCGCTGCCATCCTCCTTGACATTTACCTTACGCCATCTGCACGCAGTATCTAATACATCCGCCATCATATTCCAGGATGTCCCCTCATCCTACAACGCGCTTTCCACGAATGCTCACAACGTGAAAGCACATCCCACCTTAGTGCACCGTCCATCATCCCAGGCCCATTTCCACCGTGCACGACTACGCTCCTTACGCCAAGGCCAGAGCGAAAAGCTCGATTGGGAAGAAGATGAAGTGCTCGGACCCGATATTGAAAATCGCGAGACTCTACGGTCAGTGCCCTCATACTTGAATCATCCTCCAGTCTAACTTAGTCGAAATAGGGAACTAGCCAAGATGACAAACAACGCGTATGTGGGACCAAGTGACCCTGGCTGGTACAACCTCACAGACCAGTGGAGAAATGTAAGTCAGTGCTTCATCCTCACTTCCATAGCAGGCCTTCAATGAACGTGTTTTATATTCGCCTCTAGGAAACCGAACCATTTGGGTGGGAGCCTGACGCAGACGGTTTTCGCGGTCACGTCTTCGTCTCCTTGGACAACTCCACCGTCGTCCTCTCCATCAAGGGCACCAGCGCCGCCTTTATTGGCGGGGCAGGTCCGACAGTCAAAAAGGACAAACTCAACGATAATCTCCTGTTCTCCTGTTGCTGCGCACGCGTTGACTGGACCTGGTCTACTGTGTGCGACTGTTACTCTGGAGTAGGCAAGTGTGATCAGACTTGTCTGGAGGAGTCCATGCGAGATAAATCTCTCTTTTATGCTGTTGGAACTGTAAGTCTCTATAATTGCCGTTCACATCCCCTTCAGCTTATGCTAATTGTCGCTATCTCCTGGCCTGTGTAGAATCTCTATAACAACGTGACCTACTTGTATCCGAATGCCAACATCTGGCTCACCGGTGATTCGCCGCTCCTTAGACATATTGCTCCTTCGTTTGCTTATTCAACTCTCCCATGATACTAATTAGGTCATAGCCTGGGTGGTTCATTGGCGGCCCTCCTTGGAGTAACGTTCGGAGCACCCGTCGTGGCATTTGAGGCGCCCGGAGAGAAGATGGCATCAAAGAGGCTCCACTTGCCCTCGCCAGTGAGTTTAACCCCAAAGTTTCAAGATTCAAAACTTCCGACGCGAAAACAATAAATTTATCCAGCCATCCATGCAACATGTCACGCACCTCTACCACACCGCTGACGTGATCGCCATGGGAGCATGTAACGGCGTCCTGTCTACCTGTGCTATTGGTGGCTATGCCATGGAAAGTCGGTAAGCTTTCCTCATCGCTTCATATTTCGTTTGCCATTTTGGTAATGACGCTACTATTAGGTGTCATAACGGCAAGACCATCTTGTACGATACCGTCTCCAAGCTTCATTGGGGCGTGGACATACGAACGCACCGTATCGGGGTCATCATTGATCAGCTCCTAGCCGAAGATTGGGAGGAAGGTGTACCAGTACCCAAGGCGGAACCAGAGGACGATTGTATTGTGCGTAAATATGTCGTGTTTCCTTATAGATGGAGATCTCACGACTGCTCTTCTATATCATAGGATTGTTACTCTTGGGAGTATGGCGACTTCAAGAATGTGACGAGGACTGTGTAGGAGCAGCGGGTTATTCGGTCAGCAGGGTGAAACGACTTCTCGACAATGTATCGATACGTCTTGCTACGACTTGGCCCATATCTGTGCTGCCTCTGAACACTCAACACGCGTTTATGGCTGCGTTGTGATCCAGGAATTGTGTATCAGGTCGATCCGTGAGAGTTACAAAGACAACCGGCCGCTTCTTGTCCGCTTTGACCACCGACATTCCTGCGCCGCCGCTCTCTCATGTTGTACAATAGTCCAGGCCGAACTGAATGCTCGCACTGTGACATGGATACTTTGTGTACGCGGTGTACGATTCTTCAACTGGCGCGCTCGGTTCACGATACAACCGGGCGCCGGAACTCTTGACGCCACTGATCTCTCATGGGGTGCTAAGAGAAATTCCCCGGGTGACTGCTTCCTTACGGCGTTACATAGGCCAGAATCTGTCCGTAAGGCTATGTTACACCATTGATTAACAACCTGCCACCCTGGGATCTACATGCTATTGATCAATCCCAGTCCAGATCTTCCCTCGAGGGTCCCTGTACCTTTGTTGATCTCGCGATGAGTGTTTCCGAGATCTCCAATCATCCCCGGCTGTTTCAATGGAAACGCTTCACAAAGTTTCTGTATTCGCGCGACCACATGATCATCGATGATGGTCTGGCTTGCTCCCATTTCAAAAAGAGCCAATGCCCTATCCCGTACGCGAGTCATCGGTGTGCGGCGTCAACAAGTATCAGACCAAAACCCGGTCAGTGCGCCAACTTCGGGGTTCAAGTGTATGTAGGCCTCACGCCACTCCTCGTTAAACGCGGCACTTCAGGCTGCAATATCGCTCTTAAATGTCTACCTCTTTAAGTGAGGCGTTGGCTGAGCGTTGGAGTACTTCTCCAAGCCGACCCCCCCTCCGACCCCGTCCTACTTGCTCCGAATATCTGTTTGGCTAAAACTACTTCTGTCTCGATCACTCAATGTCCATCCTACCTGGATCAGACACTCGCTCTCAAACTCTATCCCCCACGATGATGATTCCCGAGAGTCCGGTAGGGCCCACCTTGGTATATCCTTCGCCCGAGTATGGAGTACTGGCTAACGCGAATTCTCGGCTGCATCCAGAGACCACCAGCCCAGCCCCTCTACCCTCCTTCTCGCTCCGACCCAAGCACGAACATGCGAGAGTTCATCAACTCTCTACCAGACGAGGCTTTCCGAATGTCAGGGCCACTCATCCCAGGATACAGGGGCATCCTCTACTCCAAAGCGCCACCAGGGACGCTGGAACCGGAATGTTGGAGATACGTTAGTGTGTCATACCAACTCTTGGAAACTGATGAGGCTTTTTCATGGCGTGGTTGGCGAGGCGTCATTGTGGCCTTTCATCTCCCCGCTCAGACTGGTGGCCAAGGTGGATCAGGACTCGCTCGGCGGTCGCAGGGAGAGACCTTGTACGTTGGCATATCCCTGGAGCACTGGTGCAATACGAACAAGAGCACCTCCACGGTCACGGATTCGGCGCAGTTATTGCGCACTAGCAATGGAGGGCACGGCCGTGCGGGGTCGTGGTTCCCACAGAACGTGTGGCGGAACTTGATTGTCTCTTGGGCGCAGATGGGCTCCAGTGGTGCGATGTACTTCTCGGATAGTGTTTGATGAGCAGAGGGAGTCAAACTTGTAGCATATAGGAGCGTTTTTGTTTTGTTCTTGTTTTGGAATAGTCTTGGGTACCAAATATGCTCTATAGGTTTGGTTTTCAGAAAGAGTCCCAGAATGAACGACTTGAGGCTGTGTGACAACAGAGAAGCTACCCGTCGGCATCTCAACCTACCCTTTCTGTCCTGTATAGTCGCAGCTGGGTTACAACATAATGAGCGGGCTAGGAAGCGTCTTCTTGGGCGACCGCTTTCATCATATCCTTCACCCAGCGCTCCATCAAAGCCATCCGGCATCACCAACCATGCCAGCTCCACCTAAACCGGCCGTTGTTGATCCCATCCTCTCCCTCCAACTCCGAATCCGTTGGCTTGAAGCTTTGGTGCTAGGATCTAAACAACTTGCAAATAATCAGGCTCAGAGGCAGCAGCAAACAGCTCAGTCATCGAACTCGACTTTGTGGCGTAGAGCGGAAGACATTCAGTCTATACTCAGCCATGCCACGGATTCCAACGAAGAGTGCCAGAAATTTATAACTGATTGTATGTAAACTATATGTCTGGAAGGTTTTTATACAGTCCCTAGCTCACAAAAATGAAAAATAATCTCTTGATGCTTTTTCTTAGATAACAAGTATGTTCATTTGTTGTCACCAGCCGCGGCCACATCCCCCACTGGCTCGACGGAACCCCCAACGTACGACAATTTATTAGGTCCGGAGATCGAAACGCTTGTTCTGGAGCTCGAGCCTGATATTCGGGCTGCCGATCGAGATTTGAAGGAGATCGATGAATTAGATTCTCGTGGTGTCACCGCGGCAGGCAAGCTTCAAGGTGAGCGCTTTTCGCGACAGTTGACACGCAGGCACTTTTGAACGTATGTGATCCGTGTGATTCTTTAGAGCATGAAGCATTAAAAGGCCGTCTTCGACTACTCTTAGAGGCGCAGGCGGAGGATCTTGCCTTGTACGACGCACTAGAGTCGAGGATATCTACCATCCTCCAAGATTATGTATCTCATGTGAGTTGGAGGCGACTTGCACTCGAACGTAGATGATTGTGTGATAGTGGTACTGAGCATGCTTGTCTGCTTTAGATCACCCGACTGTCCGAACTCTTTGTCTCATGGAATGATATTGTGACAGAGGCGGAAGAACGTGCTGATCTGTTGAACAGACGACAGCAAGAGGAGGCGCTGGCGACTTTTTAGTTCCCCTTTGTAAGATACATTGGAAGATGTTTCCGTGTGGCTGTCTCTCGTTTTGTGACTCGCATACCGGTGTTGGATCCCAGTGACCTTCTGCTTTGCTTTTATGTATATACCCACTACACCAACCTGTTCACCGCGAGTCTATTCAGGCCACAAACTCAAATGCTCAATAAAGCTTGCTCCTTAGATGTGATGAATATTATCTGGAAGAGCTCTGTTGAGGCCCATTACGGACACTATCTAACTACTGCCTCATAACGGACCAATCCCAATCTTTTGCTTTACCTCATCCATCGTCACCACCGCGATCTCTCTAGCCCTGCGCACACCGGTCCTCGAAACCACGTTTAGCCAGGCCTCGTCGTCCTTCAAACGCAAATAGTTGTCTCTGATCGGCCTTAATCTTGTCACTATTGCATCGGTCACATCAGCTTTAAGCGATGCGTGATCCTTCCCTTGATACTCATTGGCCAACGCCTCTGCTGACAGAGTGAAAGAGGAGGAGGATATTACTGCGGCGAGGATGGTGAGTAGATTGCTAACCCCTGGTCGGTTTAGTGGATCGTAACTGATAGTTGGAATGGAATCTGTCACCGCTGAACGGATCTTCGAGGAGATTTCTTCGGTTGAATCACTGATGAGGATACGTGACCGTGGGTCTGGGGCGGATTTGGACATCTTTTGTTGCGGGTTCCGGAGGGACATGACGCGTTTGGCTGGGGCTTATTAAGGACAAATTTTGCCAGAGTAAGAACTGAATAATGAGGCGAATATTAGCGTGCTTACAGATGAGGTGTTGTGGTACAGGAAATGTGTTGACAGTTTTCGGTTTGTCGTAGATTCGGTTGAAGAGGTCAGCAAGGTCTCGGCAGAGCTCGAGATGCTGCTCTTGGTCTTCTCCCACCGGAACGTGTGTGGCTCTAAGTCAGAATCGATTAGTGGGGTCAACTCTTGGCTGTTCAAAAAGTCTGGCTCCTGAATCAACTTACTTGTACATGAGTACATCAGCGGCTTGCAGCACGGGGTACGCGAAGAGGCCCAGGTGGAGCATACTGTCGTTGATCTCTTTCTCTGAATTGGCGTTACGGCTGTCTACAAGTTTCGCCTACTTTACAGGACAGCGAGATGGATATGACAACAAATTAGGCCAGTATCAGACAGCTAGAATGGATGGGATGACGCTTTCCTTCCACGTAGTCATTCTTTGAAGCTTTCCCAATGGCGTGATGCAGTTTAAGATCCAAGCTAGTTCCGTATGTTCAGGGACCTAGTCAAACGAGCCAGGGGCATAAGATATCCAATGATCAATTGTGGGCGGTCATTACTGAAGGGAAGGGGAGAGGACGAACCTGGTCTTGAGAAAATATGATCGACTTTTTGGGATCCAATCCAACAGCCAGCAAACTAGCCAGCAAATTCCGGCGATCGGCCAGGAGCACCTCCGGGTTTTGAGGCAATGTGATCGCATGGTATCCGACGGTGGAGTATAGCACGGTGTCTCCTGGTTGCGCGCTATCCTGAAGGTCAACCCAATTTGATAGTGCACCTAGAAGGTTTCCGAGCTGGACAAGCAAATGACGAGCCGTTCGTAAATAGTTTCGGGAGAAGTAGAAAGACAATACTCACATGGGGTACTCCAGTGGGCTGGATGCCAGAGAAGATCACTCTCTTCTCAGCAAGTGTCTGTACTGGCGACGAAGAGTAGAAGCGGTGGCGGTTGATACATCTGTTTAGAGCGCGAAGTTGACCGCACATCATTAGATCTCGATTCCAAAGTAGATTTTGGGAGAACGTAAGAACATCGAATCAGGTTACATAATGTGATCGCCAAAGTGGCCGCTCAAATGCTGTTTATATGACACTGCACTCGATAGTGGACTAAGTAAGGAGTTTAGAGTCTGCTTTGTAGAACAATGCGCATTTCTAATGTTGCTCCACGATCCTAGACTTGATTGACCCATGAGGAGATCAAACCCAGATGGCCTAACGCGATGGATTGGGAGCGTGAACATGAGATGCTTGGCTCGGATAGCTGCAGAAAAAGTTTCTCACTTTAGTCAATATGATTTCTTCATCCTCTCTTGCTGCGGTTCTAGTCACGACAGTGTCTCCTGCAGTCGGACTGTTTACCCACTGGATGACCCTGCTCAGGACTTGAGGATCAATATTATACTTGTTGCAAAGTGCATCCACATCAAGGGCCGTGCCGTTCAGAGTGGCGGTCCTTCGCTCGTCAAGTAAGTTGATCAAAGTTGAAGCCAACAGACGATTCTGTGGAGCCCTGCCGACGGCCTGCTCCTCTGACAGCTGCCGTGCTTTCATGGATGCAGCAATTCCACCCGGCTATGTAACAGAGGTTGGATATCACTCGGCGGGTCTACGCTGGAGCCAGACGGATAAAGGAATGTACGTACAGCCGGAACCATGTGGGCAGATGGTACCCGCACAGCTCCCAAGGCAGTGAGATTGGCAAGGAGATGAGGGTCACCTCCATCCCACTTAGTGTCTTATGGTAGTTTGATGTGATTGGCAGGTGTGCCTTTGAAGAGCATTCTTGTGATTGATGAGACTTACCAGGAGTTTTAGAGCTTTGGGCAACGGCTGCGGGCGTTGTGCGTGGAGCGTTCCTCACTGCGGGATCGCTTCTAGCCCCTGCCCATGACGGGGAGCTGGGCTTGACCGGTAGTTTCCGCCCTGCTTTGGAGGCTGCGCTGCCCATCTGGAGTGCAGTGTTGAGGGTGGGAGGGAGATCGTGTGAGAGTAGATGTTGGCTCACATGATGCCTGTTTATTGTCCCATCTCCTCCATCTGTCCCCCTGCCGCAACTACCGATGACCAACAACATCAAGCTCAAGTCTGCACTGGATGAATTGAAGAATTCCACCTTAAGAGACAAAAAGCTGACGCGTATCGTAGCGTCCTTATCACGTTCTTTGACACCGCTCTTGAAATGGGTGTGAAGTCCCTTAATATCGTCTGCCCACTTCTACTGACACGTACAATCCTATAAGAAGAACGCCTCCGGACCTGAAAAAACGGCACCTGCCGTAATTGCTGACCTCATTGAACTGTTCAACACTAAGATCCTTCCACTATACCAAACCGTCACCGAACACGCCCTACATGTCGCTGCCTTGACGGCAGACGCGATCTACTATAAAAGACTCGTACCCAATCTCGGATCCAACTCCTCCGACGCGTCGCGAAAGGCGATTT
The DNA here is from genome assembly GCA_019632285.1 of Tulasnella sp. 332. NCBI lineage: Eukaryota > Fungi > Basidiomycota > Agaricomycetes > Cantharellales > Tulasnellaceae > Tulasnella > Tulasnella sp. 332. The sequence goes on along the minus strand of WSTV01000045.1, from coordinate 35,072 downwards.
GGCATGTATGGGAAGATGTCCTTGAACAGGGCATCCTGGAAGGTGTCCTGGTGAATGCTAATCATAATTGAAACATCTTTCGTATCCCGCTGACTTCTGGCTTCGCGATAGGTATACATGAGCAGTTCTGGCTCCAGTGCGTATCTTTTATGTTCATCTCCTTGAAACGACAGATAATGGTGACCGATCACTGTGTAGACCGTGGCGCTGTGGGCGCGCACCTCTTCTCCTTGTTGTGCCCGATGCTATACGAAAGGAGCTGCGAAAACCTTGGCGTATTGTTGCGCCGTCAAGTGCGTACAGGAAATCTTGATACTTGCAATAGTCCTAGCATACTCACCTCGTGGCTTCTTGGGATAGATTGCCTCGCTTCTATCTGATTCTGTAATGCAACAGAGAGACAACTATATTCGACTGATGGATCCCGCCGTGTTCGGAATGTGAGTGAGCCTCCCTTGTGTCTGATCATACCAACTTCTGTTAGCCCGCTTATCGTCATCCTTTTCAAGAGCTCGCATAGGAGAGATCTTGGCCAGGACCAATGGTATGCAATACCCTTATTCGTTGTCTCCACGTCTCCGACTACCGGACATTCACGGAGTATTGCGTTTTCCTTAGATTTCCTTCTGATTGAGACTATGGCGGAGCTCACCCAAAGATTTGCTCCTAAGAAAGGTGGTCGCGATGTCAAGGACTTTGCCGAAACCATGTTTAGCAGCTCCGTCTGCCTCAAAGCCTTCGGAGCCCAGACCGTCGCTGGCCTTATCACTGCCTTCAAGAACCCTCCACAAAATAGGGCAGAGGTTTGTGATACGCTAAATCCTTATTTCTCGCGCCGATACGGAACACTAAAATGACTTTTCTTTAGTTCCCATTGTTCATGCTTAAGACTCTTAGCGCTGTCGACATACAGAAGTGAGCCAGCCATGAGGATACCTTCCTACGTACTCGGAATCTAGATCTGATCGTCCGCCTTACAATCTCTAGACCCCAATACTTCTCTACCGACGAAATTCTGGTCATGGGTCAGACTATCCCCCTTCCAGACGGCCAGAGATATATTTGCATCGACCACACAACTATCTTTGCTGCATTCGACGCTGAAGATGTACGCGTAGATCCGACTTGTTCTGTGCTTCAAGTGCATTTCTGATACGTCGAGTTCATGCAGGAACCAGGCGTTCTGGACACTATGCAGGTGTCGTTGCTTACGGTTGAGAGTATCAGCCTGTCGAGCTCACAGACTTCAAGTAAGTAATTGACTCGCCAGCACTCCTTCCAGCTTATATTTCCTACTACGTCAATTAATATACTTAATTATCTGCACCACCTCCCCTTCGTCAGTGCCCCAAGCTCAATTAACTCTTCGGGTCTCACAACCGCCCACGTTAGCCTCGCTTCCCATGGCCAGCTCTTCCGGTCACCAGTTAAGCGCACCATATACGATCGAGCTCTCCCTTGACAAGGCCGAACTATCCGTGCTTCGCAAAGTTTTGGCCTCAAGACAGCTAGTGAGCTCATCACTTTGAGCTGGCTGACGCTGTTCAAAAACTGTGCTGACCAATTATGTGCCGCTCCATCCTCTCTCTCTCAGACAAGCAAATTATTGGATGAAGGTAGTTCGAGGAAGAAGAATTCGGTCGCCATGTCCCGGGCGCCGGTATCACTTGAAATGGCCCTTCCGGCGTCACCGAAGGCAGGCTCGTCTTTCCAGGTCTGCTGTCTCGATTTTCAGCTTCCTTACCCGATGCGCTTGAAAGGCTTCTACTGACTATACTTCTTAGACCAAGAGCCGTGAAGTATCTGACTGTGAGCGCTGATTCTGGATCAACTTCTGCCGCTAGCAGTGAGTTCCTGACCCTTCAATATCTTGGCAGTGCTTGCTGGGGGCTCGGGGGCTGCTTCATCCGATGTTCAAGTTGAGATGTCTTCCACCGCTTCTGTCAAGCAGCCTATCGTCGAATCAGTCTCCTCCATCAACAAGCTCTCGACAGAATCATTTGGCGATGAATCCGACCTATCGGACACATCTGATTTAGAAGAGAGCCAGTCCCAAATTCGCCTCGTCGCTTTTCCACTTGGGAGGAAGCATCGCGTGCCATCACCTCAGCTATCGCCGTTACCACCTCCACCACCATCCGCATTGATCAAGGCCAGAAGCCAAGGCAAGAAATATACGTCTTCTGTTGCCGTCCAAAACGCAGCACCAAACAAGAGCGACAGAATCGTTCCACAAAAGCGAGCCAGGGCCCATGATTCAGATGCAGTGGGGCCTGAGGTAGACGTTTCACCTCCGCCGAAACGACAGGTGATACGAAGAACCATACAGGGACGCAAAGGACCGGTGCCTCAAGATATACCTACCTCGCGTGAGCCTCAGCCGAAGGCGCCTCCACGGCGTAATAATACCGTGCCTCTTGGCTCGCCACGGAAGACGATTCAAGGTTTGTCTGGTTTCTAAAATCCTCCTTTTGACTGTTTTCTAATATCGATCTTTTGACGCAGTAGAGAACCAACCGTCAGCTTCTGCTCTCAAAAGCAACTCGGAATGGGAAGATCCGCCTGCCCAACCAATCCGACGGTCAAGGAAGAAGCAGCCATCGTTCTCCAGAAAACGTAACAATCTTTCTGTCGACTCTCCTACGAAGAGGGCGGCCGTCTCAAATTTACCGTCAACGGGGCCCCGGATTCAACCCGCTCGCTCACTCAGGAGCGATACAAAGAATACAGTCTCCTCGGCAAACATTGAGGTCAGGAGGTTTGCCACGTCCCTCGGTCACCATGCTGACGTTCATCTGCGTAGCATGCGAAAAAAATCGTGATGTCAAAGGTCAAGGAGGCACAGGTGCGTACATAACATATTAAGTCACCTCGCCTTAATCAACCGAGAAAGTCCATTTACTCTTTCTACTGTCTGGGAAGGCTCAGTCCGTTATCGATGCCGCAAAGCTGAAAAAACCCAAAGCTACTGCGCCATGGTTACCGGAGGATCATCCATTCGAGCTTTCTGTTGCTGTGACATCTACGCTTTCTGTCGAACCGTCGTCCCTGCACAATCTGGACCTATTGGATCCATCCCCTGTCTCAACCTCGAAGTCTTCGAAGACCACGAATCGAAACCCCACGCTGGCAACCTTGGCTGTTACTTATGTTGAGCCAAGTAATCGGTTAGCCGTGGTAGAAAAGCGAGAAGATTGTTCAGATAAAGCGTCCAGCAGCGGCCTGCTCGCTGATATCCATCATTATGGTAGTGATGATGAGCGTCAAGATAAAAAACCGGTGTGCCAGATGTGCCATCTTCACTCAAGTTTCGACGTTTCTCATTTGTCTATCTCCAGGTCTTTACAGAAATGCACGAGTACGATGAGACTCCCGTGAACGTCTCCGAAGAGGTGCGCTGTGTTGTTTACTCGAGAGAACTCCGAGTGTCTGACTATTTATATTCATTTACAGCACATCTCTTCTTTTCGTCGCTTCGAAAGGTGAGACAATAATGCAGAATGGGCGTTCACTTACATTTTCTCCGTAGTGGAATCTCGGAACAGGGAGATATGACCATGGTTGATGCCTTCAACCAACCCGCCACCAACGATCTGATCTACCAGAGCAATTCGAAAAAGGTGGAGCGTGTTGTAAACAACTCATTATATTCCTAGGCTTACTTTTAAATCCAGCATCTCCTTTCGAGGAGCGTCACCTTCGCTTCTCAAGTGCACACCCACGCTCCGTTTGGGGACCGGATTGCTGATGGTGTCCCAGGCCAAAGTACGCACGCATCCGTTTCGTCTGACCAGATTTTCGACTCTGAGACTGAACAGCCTGTGCTCTGATACGTCCTCAAGCCCCGCAAAGGCACACGGACATTGATGTGCAGGATCATCGATCGCGAAAGAGAGAAGACATGGCTATAAGCTCTACAGCCCGACCGCCGTCAAAAGTACAATGTTCGCAGCAGCAGGATCATGATCGCTGTGTTGCTCCATGGCAAGCTCAAAGAAGAGACGGAGAGGCTCCAACGAAAATTACGCCCCCAAACAAAGATCAAGCCCTTCTCAATGTGAGGATATCACGAAAAACATGTGGCCAAGACTGAACCTTACTTCCGCTTATCATCGTTCCAGGTCTTGAACTCTATTCGTGACGTATGTATTTCTTGTCTCAGGCGTATTTTATGAGCTGTGTTTGATGATTTGTCCATCATGCTTCAAGGCTATCGTTGATAATTTGAACAACAAATTTGACGGTGTGCGTTCCGAAGTCAGAATTGCCCGAGACAACCTCTTCCAAGACGCTCGTGAAGATCTGGGACGTATTCACAACGAAAAGTGAGTATCTTTCAAGCAGGGTTGAGGAAAGACATGGTGAGAAGGTGCTGATTATAGGGTTCGCCCTTGCTAGCGTCATTCGTCAACGTGAACTTCATCATTTGGAGCAAGAGATAAACCATTGTCGTCAAACTGTTCAGAGCCAGTTCCGGAAGGTTCAAAGGGGCGGCGATGACATTGAACAGAGGATCAAACAAGTCATTCGAACACATGATGCAAATGTACTGAAGCTTTCCAACATTAGGCACGGTGGGTTGCTATTTGGGGGGAAGGATAAGCCTTTTAGGGACGTGGCGGCCTTGTAAATTAATTAATATCAGCTAACGTCTCTCTTTCTGGTGATTGAAATCAAACTTATTCTTGAAGTTGACGAGGAGTGGCGAGACCGAAGTTGATGTTTTTGATCATTGAGAATGGCATACACGGCTTCGATGGATCTGAGTGGGTCCACTACAAACGTTTCGTCCAAGTGAGTGTGGACGCGGTGAATCCCACGAGGCGGAGAGACGATGCTGGCAAATGTCAAACACCCACTCCACCCTCCATCCGGATGACCCGCCACTCTCGCCCACAGTGTCAGACGAAAGGGGCGCGAATCACTTGAACGACAGCATTAGGCCTTACCCAAACTCGGAGGACGATGAAGATTCGGGAGACGAGGATGCCAGAGCGATGTTATTGAGCGGCCCTGCCAAAATCACTACTCTGACACCACAACTGCACGCTCATGGTCGAGCCCCCAAGAAATGGGGTGTCGCGAAGGGAATAGTAACTGAGGTAAATTGAGCTCTTCTCAACCTAGACCCAGATACTTCCCTGAAGAGAACCATGTCTGTCCCCTTTGAACAGGCATCGCCGACGCTCCTCATAGCTGTATTCGGCATGGTCTTTTCGGGCGAGCTGTTGGAGCGTGTATCTGTACGTCATATGATCTTAATATGTTTTTATTTTGTTCATTAGCTAATAATTTTTTGGGCTGAATTGTAGACATGGACGGCGTTCCAAAACATAGACGAGCTCATTTTGCTCATCCCCATCATAGTCGGTCTCAAGGGAAACGTTGAAATGAACCTATCAGCGCGTCTAGGCACCGCAGCCAATATTGGATTGCTCAACCTCCGGTCCAGTCGCCGGTCCATCATCGCTGGTAACATGGTCCTTCTCCAAGTCCAAGCGCTGGTCGTATCGGCGGTGGCTGCAGCGTTGGCATTCCTGTTCGGATTAACGACGCCGACCAAAATCAAGATTAAAGCCGTGGATATGCAGCCTGCCTTGAATGCGGCCTCATTGGGTCACGTCCTAAAACGTCAAGCAGTTCATCAGCTCACCAATCGCCAAAATCAATCTCAAAACCTCCCTCGAATGCGGACTTTATGGTCCTGGTTCAGGGAGTATGTTCTTCTGCCACAACGCTGGTACTCATGCTAACTTCTAGTATTAGATTCTTTATGGTGTTGACAACTGCCATGGGGTCTGCGAGTCTGAGCGGCTTGATTCTCGGCTCTTTCATGTGTTCTGTCGTTCTCGTCTGCCAAAGGTATCGTCTGAATCCAGGTAAGGATCTTCTATCATTCCAATCGTCATCTTATATTCTAACAAATACATCCCTGTCACTAGATAATATAGCGCCGCCAATGGCTGCCGTTCTCGGGGATCTCCTCACCCTCACACTGTTGGCCCTATCGTCCACCGTCCTTCGTTATATACCATCCCCTATCCCACTCATCCTCCTCATCTGCCTTGTCGTTCTCGCCGCTATTTTATTACGGACAATATTGCGGCATGCAGAGATCAAGCACTTGGTATACAAAGGGTGGACGCCGCTCTTCGGAGCTATGATCATCAGCTCAGGAGCAGGCATGGTGCTGGAGAATTTTGTCCAAAAATACGAGGGTTATGGGTTGCTTGCGACGGTTATAAGCAGTGCGCGATATCGGACATTGATTTTCTTTGGATTGGAAGCTGATTAGACCAACTCTAAAGGCCTGCCTGGATCTATTGGCGCCGTGTCCATATCGCGCCTCTCGACGCTGCTTCATGCATCTGGAGACGTACCTCAACAGAGCCAAGGATTGCGATCCTTCTCATTCTCGCTGGCTGATTATCCACCGACGCACCGACCGTACATCGCTTCTGCCACTTTATTCGCTATTGCAGTGCCTGTTCAGCTATCGTTCCTGGCGTTCGTCTATCTGGCGGGTTGGATGGTCCTTCCATCCCTTTTTATGGGGTGCTATCTTATCTTCTTTGGTGCAGCAGTGAGTTGCTGTCTGGACTGTTACTCAAGAAACAACGGCTCACGAGCTGATTTGACCTGCAGGTTATGAATTCCTTGTTGTTAGCGCATACCCTTCCGCTATTGTTCTGGAAGAATGGGTGGGATCCAGACAACTACTGCATGCCCATTCATTCATCGCTTTGTGATTTGTCCGGAAATCTTCTGCTTGTAGGGTGTTATGAGTTGGTTAGACAATTGGGAACGAATGTCGATCTTCGACCACGGCGGTGACGAGTAGGACTTTTCGTATCATCGCACTATATATATTAGACAGTGATCTAATGCTCGCACTTTGAGACTCATCTAATTTGGGGCTGAAGGGGAGTTTGTGGGAAGAAACAGCGTGGGCAAGACAAATGTTTGGGTACCAGCACGTCGTCACGTTTCTCTCCTCTCCGCTACCACCCGCCCGCCAACCTAACCCATCCATCTGGAAACCTATTTCAAACTCGGGACTAGCTCCAACACCCCGACCAGGCTAGCATCCGCTAATTTGATTAAGTGGATTGACCAAACCACTATTCTTGCTTCACGGCGGCTTCCGTGATCCTGTTACCGATCCCCACACCTCCTGTTCCTCATCGTCTGCATACGCCTACCCACCCCACAATCTCCCACCTACGACACGAGAAACCAATCCTTGATCGCAATCTTTTTCAATCAGACTTTGTGTTTCATTTGCAAGTTCTCCGCAGGACCCTTGCTTGTTCCTCCTGCAGACACAGTTGTGACAACTACATCTAACTTGCCATTGCGATGGAATCAACAGTCCCGCGTCCCTTTCGCCCATTTTCTCCGCACTCCGTCGTCAAAAGTCCACTTCTGCATGCATCGTCGGAACACGCTGTGCCACCGCTGCAAGATCTCCGCGAGCTGGAGGCTGAACTTCGCGCCCACCACTCTAAAGCCCTTCTCCGCGTAAAAAAGGCTGACTCGGAACTCAACGCCTTTGACACTATATACAGAAAGGCGAAAGAGAGGGACAAAGTCGTCAAAGGAAAGGTCAAGATAAAGGAGAAAGAGCGTGGCGATAAGGTTGAACGGGATCGACCAGACAAGGAAAAAGATCGCGAATGGGAGAAAACAATCCCCAAGCCTGGAGTCGAGAGTTTCCCTATGGGACATCAGAGAGGGGAGAAGGAGCGACCGGTTTTACCTGTTGTCAAGATCAAGAGGGAATACAGTAGTGAGGATAGCCGGGATACGACCGTGGCTAGCCGCCGACACTGATCTGAACTTCCTTCCCGAGTAGGAACTCCTGATGTTGATGACAATTTACAACCAGGCTTGTCAAGACCCTCGTTGAACGGGAACAGGAAGCCGTTAGTCACGAACCTTTACGCTCATAGTGATGTACAGACTGATGCAGTGATTTTATAGGCCAAATGCATCGGCCGCAAAAGCTGCAGCCCTTAAAGCACTTACACCCCCCGTCCCTGGTCTACCACATGTCAAGCAGCAGAAGCCGAAACAAAAGCGCAAACGGTTGGACGATAGCGATGACGACAATGAATCAATAAGTATGCCATTCAACCATGATATTCTTGCATGTTTACTCACTTCTGCGTGTTTTACTGGCTTAGGCAGTGATCTGATGCCACCACCATCTCAACGGCCGCGACCATCACCCCATCCCCATCCTTCGCATCCTTCATCCGCACCCTCTACAGTTGGAAAGGTAAAGACTACCATCCACGTGAAACCTTCTCCTTCAGTGACGGCCAGCATAGCTTCTCTGCACGCGAATGGTGCCCCACAGTCTGCCGCCGCCAGCCCGTTTCTACATCCCTCCTCCGCATGCCCGCCCACCTTTCATACTGGCCCTGCGAACGATTTCTCGCTCCCGCCGAAACCCTCAATACCTGCCCCACTCACAGGCGCCACATCCGCCGGTTTCACGTATACCAAGACACCCACAAATCCTCGACAAGTTATCGAGGACTTCTCGGATCGCAAGGCGCCGTCTAATCAGACCCCTGTCAATACCTTTTGGAAGGAGGTCGAATCCTGGATGAAGCCAGTTGGTGAAGAAGATGTCGCATGGTTAGAGTTTGATGTAAGTCTTCAGCCGCGGTGTCTCGATTTGGGTGTCATGAGTGATTTGACAGAATCTGGTTTACGTCGCTCGAAAATACAAGGCCGATGATGTGGAACCATTCCTGATACCAGCACTAGGGAAACATTATACAGAGACATGGGAGGAGGAGGACAGAGCGGCCGCGATTGCTGCTGCTGCACTGGCTCAGACATGGCCGAGAGGATACTCATTGGATCGCTCCTTTGTTCCTCCCGACGACCCTCCACCATCAGCTAGCGCGACCAGCGCGATCACACTGCATAATCCGTACTCAGACACGGCTACTACTGTACCGGGCTCCCAGGGCAAAGGCAAGGATGGTGACCTGGGAACTCACCTGGACAACGGTCTCGCTCGGACGGTAGGGCCTGGTGTGGGCATCAGGCCAGACTTGGCCGGTTGGGATCCTCGGACGATCGTGGAGAGCGACCTCGCTACTGAGGAGAAGGGCCTGGGTCCTGTAACGGAGCGGATCATGGGTGCTTTCCTGATGGAACCGCCTGCGCATGCACCTAACAAGGGTTCCTCGTCTCGCGAAGACGAGATAATGGTGCCCATCGTCGCGTCTGGTGTCACCGGTACTGGCCCGAAAATTCCAGCTGCCGGAAGCAAGAGTGCTATTGCCGGCAATGCCATCTCCACGGTCGGTGACTTGGAAGGACGGATTCGAGCAGAACTCAAGGCCCTCGGCCTCCTCGGCGAGGAAGAAGTGAGTATTGTCTCTGAATTACATCTTGCCTCACTGACACTGGTCCTGATCGTGCCACGTGTGGTGGACTTGCAGCCTAACTTTGCTAATCCATTGGACGATGACATCACGTCCACTCTTCGACGCTGCCAATCCGTTTTACGGCATCAACGATCCATCAATGTGGCAAGGAAAGACCGACTTTTGAGCATCGCTCGCGATCGGCTGGCCTACCAAGATTACCTGAACACACTCGACGGAGTCGAAAAGGGCATAATAGCTGGCTATACCAAGATGCTGAAAGCATATGCCCCGAAAAAGAAGAAGGATAAGGATAAGGATAAGAATGGGAACGGCCCGGGCACCGACGACACAAAGGGGCTACCACCAATCACTTTGGACCCACCAGAAGCCGTTATGGAGAAGGTTAGGTTGAGGGAAAAGTGGGTCGCAGTCTTTGGCAGTGCGATGCAGGATTGGGAGGACCGGCAACCTGGTCGGCTTATAGGTCTTCCTCCGACGTCAATATACGAAGGTCTGGAGGGCGAGGGCGAAGACCCCGACACGCAGCAGGATGGCGGCCGGACGGCCATTGACGGGCCACGAACGAACGGTATTCAGTTTTGACTTTCGTCATCGCCCTGCGGGCTCAGTGTCACGTATGGGCTAGTACATCCTAACTCAATGTGTCATTTTGCATGCATCTACTCGCCAGGCTATGCAAAGTGACTTGTGTCGTCGGCTCAGTCAAGACCGTAATCTACGCGTACAGAAAGGAGGAAAGGAGCGTGGATAGAATATGTGCCAGAAGACGGATGTCACAGGAGCAGTGAAGGCTTGTGGGTAGCCATCCAGGCGTCCAACAGCCTCCAGAATTGAGCGACTACGGACTTATCCACATGACGCTTGAATTGGTCAATCTGGGGAAGATACTTTTAGTGATGGCTCACTACACAGTGCGTAGCCTAGTTAATGAATCAGACCTTGAGCTCCGACACATTCCAGTCTTTCGTGCGGGGGTTTGGAGGATCAATGGTCCATTGAAAATACACGCCTTTGACTGCGGAATATTGTCAGACATGAACAACCCTACTACGACGGTAAATATGGCTTTACCGTTGTGAAAGAGTTGACGAGGTTCCGTCCACTTGTACGGCTTAAATTGCCATTCCTGTCCGGTTGTCATGACGCAGACAACCCTATCCCAAGGATCCGAACCATCATGATTGGAGAATTTGGCTAGTGCATCTGTTCCATCAACAGCAAAATACTTTATCCTGGTCTCAGTTTCTTTGCCACCGGGTGCGATATGTGTGCGCTTTCGATAAATGGGGATCACGTCCTCAGTCTTGCCACCATTGCGTTGCCTGGCGATATCCGACGACTCGTATACCGATTCCTCTAGGAATTTCTTGATGTTGTGTAGAGTAAGGAGCGCAGTAGGTGATGAGGAGACCATAATGATAGGGAAATTGCGGGACTTTTTGTTCCCTGGTTTTCCTACAATAGCTGATGATGTCGCAGAAGAGGCTGGATTTTTTCCGCTCTTCGCTGCCGTCTTGAGCTGGACAACAAAGTCTTTGATTTGAGAGAAGTTCTGAAAGGAAGCGAGATATGATAAATAATAGAGCCGCAGAGTCTGATATTTGGTGCGGCCAAACCCTCACATTGATTTTGATACCACGGAGCACAGTGTTACGGTCTCTGAGCTCGATCTCATTTGCACGGATTTTCTTGACGGCATCTAAATCAGCGGCATCCGGCACATACGTGCGCTTTGTACCAGCGACCCTGGGTGTAGCTGATGTCCCTTCGTTTTTTGACGGAGAGAGCGATGGAAGTCCGGATGTAAATGGTGGGGGTGTCCTCGGTGTTGTAGTACCTGTGTATGGAATTGCAATATGGGTCAGGAAGGAGCAGTCTCTTTCTGAACTACACAGACCTGTTACAAGAGGGGAAATCTTCTCAGAATCTGATATTTTTCCTTCCAACCAGTCCAGCACAGTCCTCCGTTCAGTGAGAGACACATACGCCTGGACTTCAGTTGTCGCTTGCCTCATGTACGTCGCAGCGTTGTCAGTTCGCGTAGTCCAGACAATCAGTATGGCGTCAAGGGGGAAGAAGCGGTGCGGTTCAAGAGAGGGGTCCATAGCTGCCGGGGTGCTTGCAGACGATGAATCTGGTGGGCGTCTCCATCGAGTCGTAGTAGACTTGGGTAACGTCACAGTGGGAGAGAGGACAATGTGCGTTGCGCCAGACAAAGATGAAGAGGGAGCACCATCTTTCAGATACTTGATGGGTGTTTTGTCGCGAATAGCAGCGCGGAGAGACTGTAGAGCGTCGGGTGAGGAACTCATTCAATACAAAGTAGCAGTCTCAGTTCAAACAATCTGTTAGCCAGGTCCCGCGTTCCCAACTTGCGTCAAGACCACGACGCCTAACATTATTAGTGCTACGAGTATACAGAGTGTACTAAACATAAAAGAATGAGAACAGTAACAGTATAAGGTACAATACAACGTCATACGAACAGAAACTCATAAGAAACGAAATCGAAGAATGATACATGCCCCTGGCTTGCTTTAATCACTTGGTGTTCACGCATGCTGTCATGCCAGTCTCGAGTTCTGTTTGGCAGCCCTGGTAATAGGGGACCTTATTGATACGAAGGGCTGAAACAGACGAAGAATTGGCATGAGCTCCTCCTGATTGCGATTTGAATTCAGACAGCAGAGACGCACTCAATATCGGGAACACGCTTCTCAAATCCCTCATAACGGTAAAAAGGATGGTCAACTCCATCTCGGTATCTTCCAGCTGCGCCTGTGACTCTCGCCGCCGCAGCCGCTCATGTTCCACTGCGAGGACTTCAGCAACTGAGGTCCAAATGATCTAAAAGGAACGCAATGTCTCTCTGAGCAACACAGGACGGCGGCTCTGACGAACGAGGACCCACCCCAAGCGTCATAGGAAGATATCGCGGCTGAATGTTCTCAACCTGACGAACAACCTTCATCGCCCCCCTCGCTGCCGCTAGGCATCGTTTGTAGCTCCCCGCGTCGTTAGAGCCAAACATACGATGCAGTTGGATCATTGCGCCGTAAGCCGCCGTGTACGCTAAGACCAAGCTCGGACTTGTGGCGCTTTTCTGCCCAGACTTGTCGTAAGCGCATTCATCCTCCCTGCTACTCGAGTCGGAAGATATGCTTGAATTGATGGGTGGTAGGGACTCGATAAATCGATGGATGGCTGCATCGATGGAGTCGAACTGTGGCCAGAAGTCGGGGGAGTGGACAGCAACTTGTGGCGGGAAGCACACAGAAGTTAGATTGACTTGCGATTTGACGGCTAGGTTATGGAGCGCTTACGAGAGTCTGCTTCCAGTAGAGCGGCGACCCGACAGGCCCGTTCATTCAGAGCGATAGCCTTACACTTGATAGCATGGAGACTGTCGGACATCTTGACATAAGCTCCAGTATTTCCAGGCTCATAGAGTGATCTTAGCGAATTTGATTCAAGACGAACAAAATCGGGCTGTGAGATAGGAAGAGTAGTAAGTACCGAAGGAGCATACTGTCCACTCGCAAGAACTTGAACCTGACCATTTCAAAGTCTTCGAACAGTCGAGGCCAGGTGGCCTCGACATCCTCATCCCGAATCACCACAGGCAGTCCTGTGCCGATGGCACCTGTCCTATCCGCAAGGAATATTGACCAGAAAAGATTGACACGTTCTCCGACTGCGATGGTATCTGAAAGCAAGATCTGGCTTAGGCACGGCGTTGTTCTGAATTGTATAGATACTTCTGCTAACCTTCGGGCGGTGGGAGGATATTGCGATCTCCCGCAACTGGGGCAGAAGGATTGAAAAAGGCCAGTGTCCCTTGCGTTCCCTCGGGCTTTACTTTCAGAAGGTGTAGACCGCAAGAGATGGCGAAGCGTGCAGCGGCCGAGGCATGGTAGTGGCCCTCGAGGAGCCTGCCCTTAAAGAAGAAGTACCAAGCGAGGAGACATGAAGCCTAAAGTCGTTAGAGGGTAAATCAGGCGCACATGTCTGACGATAGGCAAACTGCATCTTCAGACGCACCTGCAGGAAATCTAAGAGTCGGTCTGCGTTTTCGAGAGCATGATTGATACCACGCCGAGTTCTTGTCAGGAAGAGCGCTTCGTACTGAGAGAGTTGTGGGTTTTTAGAGAACTGCAGGAACGGGATAGTTCATTCGTCACATCAGCTACGAGACGCGACAGCTCGAGTGGCTGGTTGTGCACTCACGTGACTTCCGAGAAGATATATAGCATTGAGGAGAGCAGAATGTGGTCGCTGATTAAGAGGGAGGGCGAGGGAGGCAACGAAACGCGGGATGTGAACCTCGAATGCACACTGTCGCCGGTGCTGCAGGAAGACGTGTAGCCTAGAAACAAATTTCCAGGATCAGTCAACTGCGGAGTTGCCATCATTTGACAAAACGCACAGCTCTTGGCTTATTGATGCCGGAATGTCTTCCAGGTCGGGTTGCCGCGAGAGGTCAAGAGCAGAAATACGGAGATCATCCTCCCAAGACACAGAAGGAGGGGAGGAAACACTTGAACTGAGCGAGCCACTAGTCATTCCGCTGGAGAGACTGGGGGAGGATATGGACGAGCTAGTTGTGTCAACTGGTGGGACAAGGAGGCCGAGGTTGGATGGTGAGACGGTAGCGAGAGCGGAGGTCGATGAGCCAGCGACAGCATTTTGATGAAGGGTGCTGGTAATGGGAAATACCGTAGAGCTGAGTGCATAGGCGTTGGGTGTGTCTTGGGTTGGCATTGTGCTGAGCCATGAGGATCCGTCTGCTCCAGGAACGACGGTTTGATCTGACCATATTTGACTATTAGCGGACAGACGATCGCCTGACATACTGGATTGAGCGTAGGGAAAGTCTGATGTCGAGCCCCATGATGGACCAGCAAAGGAATCGAGGGACGAAGACTGCTCGGTGTGGCCGAATAGACCCGGCAGGTTATCTATTGTGTCCAATGAACCCCCAGGGAACATATTAGGATCCAAGGACGAAGTGTTGTTGGGACGAACGGAGGTCGAAGGGAAAGCGGCGACTGGAGATGGTTCTGGGGATGTCGTCAATGGGACGTTGGTGAGGGAAACAGCTTGTTCCGAGGATTGCTTCTTCTCCTTTTCGGCCATCCGCCTGATTTTTGATTCGAGCTCTCTGATGCGAGATTGGAGCATCTGAGTCTTGGTTTTGACTTTGGCTTCTTCGTAGACGCATTCGTTTGTCCGGCGTCCTCGGGTGCAAGCTGCGTGCGATGAAAAAGAAGATCAGAACTGGAACCAGCGACGGAGAGCCGAGAGAAAAGGTTGTGCACTTACGCCCACACGCAGGCTTGGTGCCGTCACATTTCTGGAGGCGCGATAGAGTTGCCAAGATGAGCCAGCTGCGGGAGTGTGAGAGATTAAGCGTAAAGAACGTACCAGTTTGCGTCTTCGACAGCACAGACATGCGTTACCCCTTTGACACATGAAGAAGATATGTGAGATTGACAAGCTCATGGGGGCTTTCCCCCGTTCCTTCTTCGCCGGGCACTCACCGTGCCAAGACTCTGAGGGTGCCCGTGCTTGGACGCGGAGGAGGCGAAACCGCATCGTCATCATCGTCGTCATTGTTATTGTCCTGGTCATGCTCATCCGAGGGGGAGAGGGAGGAGTCGCGATCGATGTCGAGGTCGCTGTTGTGGTGCGAGTTGTTGCGGTCACCGGAGGTGGACGGACGGGAGGTGGACGGATCAGTCATGGCGATTCACGTAACTAATGAAGGAGGGAGTAAGAAGCGTGCTTGCGGGAGGGGGAGAGCGAAGCTGGGTTTGAGAGATTGGAAGATATATATCGCATCACATTACTTTTGGATGACAAAGGACCCGAGCCGGATTTGGGGTCGTCCTCCCTAGGCCAGCTAGTTTCTGGCGTCCTTTTCAGTTTCGAGTTAGGGTTTTCGGGTCATGGTCGGTCCTTAGATCTCGTAGTCGGTTTGTCCCTATCCGACCCCAAATGATAAGACCCTCTTGATCATTCAAGCCGTACGCCGGCACGCCTGCTTTGGCCTCCACCCACTCCCTTCTTCGGCATGCCTTCGGTCACCATCCTTATCTCAACGCCTGATGTTGCGCCATATTCACGCACCACACACGCTCCAGCGCCTATACCACCCTCCGTCCTCACCACCGTTGACGCTGACAGTTAGTTTTGACAATCCCAGTCTGACAAGTCACCCCGGTCATGACCGATGGGACAGTGCTAGATGACAAAACACGGCATGAACCACCCCGCACTCCCATCCCTGCACGCCTCCACTCCAGCAACAAAGCAGCCGTATCATCCTCCTCCAATACACGTGCGCTGGCCCACAACGCACTCACAGTCTACTATCCGGGTCGCATAGCCCAATTTCCCCTATATAAATAGATGAGATATTTAGACGATTCCGGGGGCGAGATGGCCGATGGACCCACCAAAATGACAGGGTTAGACGCGCGTTTGCCCAGATTCCGAGACACCATTGGGACTTCCATACTTTTACCATTGCTTGGGTTCGGCGCCTGTGCTCGCACAGTCTCCCCGAGGTCATCTCACATATCATTCGTCTCTTCGCCAAGATCGACAGAAGCGAAAAACTTTGGTCCTTATGGGGCTAGTATCGTCAGATCTAATGAATCTCGGAGGGGGGCAAAAGTCCTTCCTGATAATCACCCAACCGATGCATCTTGACGTGCCCGCCACATTTTTTATGTTCGCCACTATCTATGCCTCGGTAATCTAATCGCCGAGTCAGCCTGACTCTAGCAGCTGCCTCCACAGGTCATACCGGCAAGCGACGCGTGGTTGCATTGCCGATCCGCGATGAACAAGCAGAGGCACTGCAAAGAAGCATCGTCAAACGCTGTGAAACAAACCATGCGGTTCCAGCCTTCTCAAATCCCCACTGCTAATTGGGGAAACACCGAAGCTATCGCAGCACGTCCCGTCGTCACGACTGCGTCAGAGGACACACTCGCACCCTCACGTCTCCGCCAGCATCCCCAACCGCAGTGCTCATTACGTGTTCCTGGTTACGAGTTCCAAATTAGGCTTACGATATCCGATCACGCCTAAATCGTTATTCCGTAGTCTACGGTTGACCGTGGGTAACCAAAGTGGGTTTTTTTTTGCAGCCAGCGCCACTCACTTGCCATGGCACCGAAGGCTGGACATTCGTCAGATGATACTTTTTCATCATCTTCAGGGCCACAGTATAGCAGCAGCGACAGCAACGACCAGGTGGGAGCAACACAAGGTGCCGGAAGCAGCCCGTATGTTCTTTCCCTTGGCATGTCCGTCTCCCCCTGATGCATGTCAGCCGAACACACCGCCTCCGCTGAATTCCACAGCGGCAAGAGACAACGTTTACAAGGCTACGTTAAACACAAGGTTCCCCCCATCACCAGCGAACAATCTCGATCGTTCGATTTTGATGCCCTTCGCGACGATCCTGACCTCGAATTGTGGGCATTTCGTGCCCCTCACAATGTACGTTATGCTTGGTGCGCGATTTACTCAACTCTTGGATACAGCCAATCAGATATCTCCTTTTGGCATGTAGGTGACGAGTAAATATCTCAAGGATTTGAGTCTACACATACCTGTAGATGCCGCTGGCCCATCTTCAATGTTGGGTAACCCTGTCGGTAAAATCTCTCGCAAAGACAAGACATACGATATACGCATTTCGGGAAACTCGAAGCCTCTCGATCGGGTCCCTGTCGGGGAAGCTGCCGATAATGTTGTGATCGGGGAGGAGCTACATTCATTGAAATGCTATGTCCCACGACGCTCCAAGGCCGAAGACCGATATTACCAAGGTCCGCGCAGAATCCTGTGATTCCAACAGGTTTCTGTCTGATTTGTAAATCTGGTTGCAGTTCCGGTGCCAATCGCGCGGCATTTTGTCATCACACAGGCGGCCGTCTTGCCCACTGCGACTCCCCTTGATCAGAAGCTCGATTGTGGTCCACCGCCACCTCGCCGACAGCCGGCTCACCGGCTCGTTCATGTGTTTAAACCTATTGGCTCTGTGACGAGCGACGCAGTGGAGGCCAACCGGCATGGTCCGGCGGCAAGTAATATCGACGCTATGCATCTCGATCCTCCGACAACCCCAATGGGAAGCCAACCTTCCTCACCCGAGAAGAAAAAGAAGAATCCTAGAAAGGCAAAATCGGGCGAGGAAAGGCCGCGTAAGAGGGTGAAGGAGGATAGTGTTGGACGAGGATGATGTCGGATCGTATCGAGTAGGCTGATATTCTACTAGGACCCAGAGCCTGATCTTGCCCGCCTTACGCTCACATCGCCTTCCAGGCCTATTAATTCTAGGAGCACACGATTGTATATAGCCCAGAATACATACATGAGGCAATAGGAATGGTCGGGCGTGAAAATATTGTTGTCCGCTTTCAAGGCGGAATGAAAGCCTGCAGTTGTGACTGTCGCACCGAGCGCCTGGCGGCTCTCTTCTCGGCTGTAACACACAGCTCACAAGTCTGTGTGATGAGGGTGATCCAGTTTCGACAGTCACGCTGAGACGTCGCCCTGACGTGAATCTTGTCTCCTCCTCGAGGATAGGCTAGCAGCAGCTGAAAGGCCAGCTCATCTGCAAGGGCGATGCAGTCAGAGCATTGCCCAATACGCCGCTCCAAAGTAGAAATATCAGCGCTCACCTCCTTGAACTTGGGTCACCCTCAACTCCGCGAGAGGTATTGGCTGTTCGTAGAGTGTATCCGACGATCAGCTTATCACGGCCGGCCACGGGTTATTTCATGTAAAAATACTGACCATACGGTACAAGGCTCGGGCCGAGGGATCAGTCAGGACGAGAATGTCATTGCACAAGATGGCGTGTAACTTCCTCCCACTTCTCGATTTTGTCAGCTCCCCCTCTCGGACGAGCCGGCGCTTACCCAAGTACCTTGTTGGTTCAGTCAGGTCTAGCCGGCTTGGTATTACGATACGAGTCAGCGTCATAGGTAGACTTTCCGAAATAGTTCAAATCACCCTTGTCCAATATATAATTCCCGGGAGAGCACCGCCAGTCTCGCGGTGCCTTCGTTCTCGCGAATGCTTTCGTTGATCGAATCCAGGATGGACTCTGCTGTTCCTATGGCACTCTCGACATCTTGTCTCTCCACTTCACTCTGGGTATGATGATGAATCTAAACGGACAAAATCGGTCATCGAATCCGTGGAACTCAGGCCGATAATGGAGCACCTACCTGTCGTAGTAGGAGAGGGTAACGAGTTATGCGTTGCACTAGGAGAGAATACAATCAGCATGATAAGCAACAATGGCGGCGTGTCTCTACGAACTAGGAATCAAGAGATAGCTCGACAAGTCAAGGTTGCGACATATCGGATTGTCTCTCAGACGCTACAGCACAATCAGTAGTAGTCAAGGAGAATGGATGGACAGGCATAGCTGACTTGAAGGTTCCCTGCAACGGTCGAATCAGACTCGCGGATCGATTGAAGAATCTTGATGCTGGTTGATTGGTTCACGCAGTACGGCTGGGACCCAATGTGCTAGGTTAGATAAGAGTGACGTAATTTTAAGATACAAGGCGCACCATGTACATTGCCATATTACCCATGTAGGTGTGTAGGATGTCCCCGATCCGATCGATGAACAATCTGCAGTCCTTTTGGCGCTCTTCCAAAGCGCTCAAGAAGGTCTGCGAAAGATGAGAGCAGGATACGTGCTGAGGACTAATTGCTTACCGTATTGCAGAGTAGGATGTCTTCAATATTGGCGAAGATGACCGTCGTCGCTTTCTGGTCCAGAACCGCGATCAGGCTCGTGTAGAATACTTCTACAATGAGCTGGAGGTCCCGGACGTAACCTGTCTCTGTCGCGATAAGCTCAAATATGGCCTGTACAGCGAACTTGGTCAATTTGTCCTCTAACGTGATAAATGGTGTAGGCATGTCCTGACCTCTTGGCGCTTGCGCTCGGTGTCCGGTAAACTTTCCACAACTGATTTATCCACTAGACTCGACCACGAAGTACCAAAGGAAGGACTGCTTTCTCTCTGCAAGTCGGAGATGTTCGAATCGCGCAGGATAGGCGCCGAAACCACTAATCCTTTCCGTTCTGGTACCGCTGCCTTTCTTCCAAGGAACGTATGCAGGAAGCCGGAGGCGTGGCGACTCTCACCGGTATTTGTGCTGCCGTGTGTTGTTATTGGAGGAGGTTGTGAAGGGAATGCCGGAGGGGTTGTCAGCGCTGGCGAAAGTTCAGTTGATGAGTTGGAGACAAGAGAATGGCGATTATGAGGCAGTAGCTGTTTTTCCTTGAACGCTTCATAGCGGTCATACGCGTCATCAAGAAGTAATTCAGAGTCAACGGCCGAGGGTGGAATATCAAGCGACCCTCGGTCATCAGGAAGTTGCTCGTCGATTGGGGGCTTCGAAGATCGATCAGGAACTTCAGGTGCCCGGCGAGTCTGACGAGGTGGTCTAGGCGGGGCTCTATGTTTGCTCGGTTTAACAACGAGGCCTGCAGCTTCGAGCACTCGTTGGCGTTCCAAAGCCCGAACTTCTGCGTCCGCCTTGCGTTCCTCTGCATCTCCCCCTCGCGCAAGCTCTAGATCATCGTCAGAGTCCGGATCTACAGACATATATTCCGAGTCATCAGAGCTGTCAGTATCCGGGGACACCGGTTTTGCGGCCTGAGATGGTCGAGGCGGGGGACTGGCTTTCTTTGGCGCTTGGCTTACACCGGCGGATTTTATCTCGATACCTCGTTTGAGGGAGTCGTCATTGGGGACTAAATGACCCAGCGAAATGTATGGAACGTAACGAGTTTGATTATTCGGTAGGAAGTAGATGTATGGGAAAAAAAAAGAAGAAAGACAGCTCTCAGTCTGCGTACACCATTAGAAGAGATGGGAATGGACAGGACTCAATCAGAAAGAGGGGTCTGGGTTGTTGGTTCCAGGACAGGGGAATGACTAACCAGAGGTCTCTAGGTATGACGCTGGTACGTTCAATATTCTTCCATCTGCTTCGACTTTCCACCAGTCTGGGTCGCTTTTGTCCAAGATTGTGAGGATTTCACCTTCCTGCAGAGATCGTTCATCTTTGTTGGTGGCTTCATATGCATACAAAGATTGGGCATGCGTCACTATCCACGACGATATTAGTGTGGAGAATAGTACGCGAAACTGGACGCATGGTCTTACTGTTGTCCATGACCTGGACATAAGTGTTCGGGAAGAAGCCTTTCTTGCCTCCCAGGATGAGGCTCCCGTACCACCACGCATCGCCAGACTTCGATGGATGGGCAAGCATAACATAGTTTTCCGCGAATGCTATCAGGAACAACATCAGAAACACGCCGTACAAGATAATCTGACAATCGGCTTACAAATTTCTTCCTCACGAGCTGCGTTGTAGGGGTAGAGGGTTCTGGTACGATGCTCTGTGATTTGCCTACATCAGCCTGCGATCGAATGTCAGCCAAGGGGAACAGCGCACCAATACTCAGATCAACATCGGCGAGGTCATCATTATTCTTTGCCGTGTCCTCCACGTGAATGCTCGGAACTTGGGGCTCTTCTTCATCAAGTTCCACATGCGACGGTAACCCTTGGGCGAAATTTGCTCCTTCCGCGGCAGTCTTATTCAACCCTCCGTCGGCGGCCAAGCCTGCGTACCATTCGACCGACTGGCGGTTCTCGAGCCTAGGTGGGGGCCCGTTGGTCTCCTGTGGAGGTGATACGGCCCTTGGAACGTCGATTATGTGCGGAGGGGGAGCAGCATCGCCAATCACTCGTCCAGAAACAGGAGCAGTACTGCGGTCGTTGGTAACAGTCTTGCGAAGCCGCGCACCACTTTGAATGGCGTTGAAAAGTGCGCCTCTGTCTTCACCCACCGCAGCTGATGTAGCAGGCGTGGTAAACGACGCAACAGGAGGGGGCGGAGGTGGGGGCGGAGAGGATCCATTGTCGGCGAATGACGTACCTGGTACAGGGGCAGATGATAGAGGCGGAGGCGGAGGTGGAGGCGGAGGTGGTGCTCCATTATCACCAGATGATGTCGCCCCAGGACCAACGCTCTGTGAGCGACTAGGCGGGACAGGTTGAGTAGACTTATCTGAGAACCCAGATCCAAAAATCACGTCTGCAATTTTATTCATAAAGCCCCGGTTGGCAAACTCATCATCCGAGCTGTCATCATCGTCTTTCTCCTTTGGGTTATCCCATTCGTCGTCTGTGTCGTCTGTATGTGAGTGATGAATCGGAGCACTTGGGGGTCGAGGGATTGAGGCCGTGGCAACGGCGACACGAGGAGCGGCAACTGGGGGTCCAGGTGGTGGAGGAGCGGGGGTAACGACAGGAGTAGCATTGGTGACACCTTGAGCTGCTTGACGGTTGAAGAAAGGGTTGTTCCCGCCTTGGCTTGGGACCGCAGAAGGAGAGCCATTCGCGGGTGGGGTCGCTTGCGTCATCTTATGGAATGGATTCGTGCTGGCACCTATTTGAGGCGGTGGAGGTGGCGGTGGCGGTGGCGGCGCCGGTGCTGCTGACACGGAAACCTCTGATACACTCTTCTTCGGAACTGGAGGAGATAGCGGGGTGATAGGACCTGCGCGTACCGTTGGAGCTGGAGGAGACATCGGAGCGACAGGAGCTACTCGCACCGATGGAGCTGGACTTGGGACTGGAGGTGATGAGGGCTTATCTTTAGCCGCCATGAACGCTTGTCGCCTGGCTTGATACTGTTCTTCCTGGAGCCGTTCCTCTTCTTGAAGTCGTTCGAGTTCCTTCAGTCGCTCAGCACGATGCTTGGCAGCCTCACGACGCCTTACGATCTCCTTCTCTAGATCATCATCCTCATCTGTTGCATGCGTAGGCGCTGGAGCAGGCGGTGCAGAAGGTGTTATCGTCGCCGAGACTTGTCTGACGGCTGGAGCAGGTTTCGGTGGAGTCGGTGCGCTACGTGAACCTCCGCGAACAGGCGGTGGTGGAGCTGGTGCCCTGGGCTTGACAGGAGGTGGTGCTGGTTTCGGTTTCGGCGGTTGGGCAGCAGGTATTGGAGCCGCTGGGACTACTGGCGCAGGTACCGAGGTAGCCGAGGCGCCTGCGAGGTAACCTTTGGCCTCTTCCAACCTGGTTCTTCTTGCTTTCTCGCGCTCTTCAGCTTCCTTTTCAGCCTGGTTGGCACGCTCTTCGGCTTCTTTCCTTTCCCTTGCTAGTCTTTGTTCGGTGCTATTGTCCAGAGAAGCGGTCTCGGGCGACGCGGCTGATGTAGATGGTGTCGACGAGGCAGGCGCGGGAGTAGTAACACCCAGTGCACGCATTCTTTCTTGCAATTTGCGCTGGGCTTCAGTGCGGATGAAAGCGGATCGCTGTTCTGGCGTCATCTTAGAAGGCGCTGGTGCTGGCGGTGGAGAAGCGGCGGAAATAACAGGCGCAGGTGGAGGTGCTGGGTTTGATCGTGCGCCAGGTGAACGTGGTCGATCCCTCTCCCTCTCCCGATCACGGTTGCGGTCCCTGTCGTACGATTCGAATCGATCGCGGTCCCCATCTCTGTTGTGCTCTCGCGAGTCGAACCTGTCCCGGCTGCGATCCCTCTCGCGATCATATGTACCTCGCATGTATCCTCTGTCATCTTCGTCCCGATCTCGAGTCCTGTCACGATCATAGTTACGATCATAGTCACGATCACGGTCTCCATCTCTCCCGTAACGGCCCTCGCGATCGTCGTTTCTGCGATCCCGGTCCCTCGCCCACTTTTGGCTCTCTTCCTTCTTGCGGGAGTCCCTATCACGAATACGCTGCTCGAGCTCTGGTAGCCGTTCATGCATCAGGAACAAGAGATCCCTTTCCAGTCTACGCCGTTCCTCATCCTTGCCAGTGCTCCTTGGCCCACGCTTGACACGGTCAAGGTCTTCCTGTACACGATTGACTCGCCACTTCAGGTCGTCCATCTCCTGGTCAAGCTCGTCATCCTCTTTGGTCCGCGCGGACTCTTCATCGGCTGACTTGTCGAGGGCATCCGCAGCGCTTTGGAGCTGGCGTTTCATGACCTCAAGATCGTCAGAGGGGGACTCGCCTCCGTACTTGACATTTCTACGATCTAGATGGCGACGGTTAGACGTGTATCCCTTGATGTCCGTTTCGTTGTGAACGTATGCAGTGCCGTCTTTGCGCCTGTCTGAACCCCCACTGGATGTTGAGTGTAGAGAGCGGCTCTTGGCGTATGAAGGCACAGGAGACGAGCCGTTGGATGCACGCTCGTGAGTTTCTTTCGATAGTATGTCTTTGAGGAAGTTGACAGACTGATCAAGGTCTCGCTCAGACGGAGGAACGAGTTCGGGTGGGAGGATGTCGGGGATACCGTTTCCATTCAGAGCTGTGTAAGACGAAATGACATCAAGACGTGTGCTTGGATGATATAGTACGCTTCTCATACCACGATAGATGAGACCCATAGCGACATGGAACTCCGGCAAGTTGAGAGAGCCACGGTTTGTGGCGTCTGCGAGACTCCTGTACAGAGTGCAGTCAGCGCCAAACGAAGCAGACTGAGGAAGCGAACATGCGTACCAGATCCTGGCAAGATCGTCTTGAGGCAGACCGGCTTGACCGAAGACATTCAAAGCTGTCTGACCAGTGATAAATCCCGTTCCCTTAGGGTCCCAAGCTCTAAAGATATTGTCGTAGCTTTTACGTTCGTCTTTAGTCAAGGCCCAAGAAATATTCGGCCGCCCTTGATTCGCCTGTTGCATAGACTGCTGAAGCTGCTGAGGTTGAGCAGGTTGAGCGAACTGAGGCGTCGAACCACCTGTCGAACCATATGGCAATGAGGGGTTGGCCGGCATAAATGTTCTCGACATGATCTGCATGCGAGGGTCACTGACGTAGCCTGTTGCCTGCGGTACCAACGCGCCGCCTGCACCAGTTGGTGCCCATCCTGTCGGCTGGGGGACAAGTGGAGCAGCGCTACCCCCATTGAATGCTGGAGACGGACTAAGGAAGCGCTGTTGGTTCGGATTCAGTAGCGCAGACGCCGAATGCTGCGGGGTGGGCTGCTGAAAGCTTGACCCTCCTCCAAGGAAACCAGTGGGTTGCGATTGGATGAACGGTTGCTGTTGTGGAACTGGTGGTGGTGGTGGTGGTTGTTGTTGTAGCTGATATCCAACTCCAACTCCAACTCCAGGGAACCCAGTAGCCTGCGGAAGAATGGCGTTCATACTCTGGCCAAAGTTGGATTGAGGTTGGAATCCAGCAGGTTGCGGGTACTGTTGTCCAGGCATGCCAGAGAACTGCTGGCGTTGTTGCTGCTGCTGCTGCTGCCATTGTTGTTGGTTCATGACAACGAGCGGGAAAGTAGCTGAAACTTTTACTTCGACAGTGGAGATGGGTTTGGACTAAGATGGTGGGAGCTGTTTCGGCCACTATGAAATGGAGATTAGACGGCCTTTGCGGCTACCGTCAATCCACGTCAGACTACATACAGAGTATATTCAACAGTGACAACAATGGAAATACAAAAGGAAATAGGATGGCAGAAGGGAGTAGCCAAGTAGAACTGAGACACACGTCTAAACTTCCATTCTACCTTGTGTGCAGCATCAGCTCGAACGTCGCAGGAAAGTTCTTCACTTGCATCTTCTGCTCACAGAGCTCCGGCTCTGCAATCTTCATTCCCGCAAACATCGTCCTCTCCATAAGGAAATCACCTCTCAAGAGGGCATCTGGCATGATCCCGCCGGGCGCACCCATCTCTGTGCTACGATTCCACTTGTATGCCATCAGGATCTCGCTCTGGCTCCCTGGATCACAAGAGTTCCAATCGTCTTCTTGGCTCGCGTTGACTCTGAAGTGCTCGTGTACGGCATTAATGACGTCCGAGACGGTGACTCCTGCATCCGACTCCGTTGAGACCTGGATGACCCACGGCGTGAATCGATTCACGAGACGGATAAGCTTCAGGCGCGGAAATGTGGCAGGATCCTTGCGACCTTTGGACCACGATTTCCGAGGAGGTTCCGTAGAGAGATGGATCGTGTTGGGTGGGAAAAGGATATCGAAGACGAGGAAGGGATCGGCGCTGTCGCGAGATTCCGATATGGAGCGAAGAAGGGGATGGAGCTCAATGACGGGTGGTTGCACGATCGTGTACACCAAGTGATCCAGTGCGGGACCATCTGCAGCAGGACCACGTTCATCGATGGTATTCAGATCGTTAGATGCAGATACCAAAGACACTTACATTCTATACCCGGGAGCCATTTTCCGACGACAGTCACCTCCTGCGACGCGCCTGGCCTTCCGATGAGGCTTGGGCCACCTTGAGGAACGAGTGCACCCATTCCACCACCACCCATGCCTGCAGGCATACCACCTGGCCGTGGAACCTGTCCACCGCCCATTCCACCCATACCTCCCATTGGATCGAGTAGACCGGCGGTTGGTAGCGGGGTCATGTAAGGCGAGACGTAGCCCGCAGCAGGCTGACCATACATGCCTGCGCCAAATGGGAATCCACCAGGAGTTTGGTACGGATAGGGCGAGGCCTGTGGATATGGCGAGAAACCGTAACCATATGGACCCGGAGGCGCCTGAGGAGGGCCACCAGCGGCCGCATATGCGAACTGTGCTGCTGCTGCTGCTCCACCGCCACCATAGTATCCTCTGCCTCCAGCGCTGACAGGGTCTTTCCCTCCCGGACCTGGGCTCCGCAAGGTCGCGGCTTGCTGCTGTGTGGGACGTCTTGACTGCTGTTGTTGCCATCGTTGCATCATCATCATGTTCATATCTTGATACTCTTGGTACTCCTGGATCTCACTGATTCCTGGGTACTGACCGTAGGCCGCGGGAGAGCCTGGCGGTGGGCCACTGAGGGATGGATGGCCTAGTTGAGGGCGGCCAAGAGCACCAGCTCCAGTTTGATCTGGAGCTAGTTGTTGGGCTCGGAGGACTGGGGATGATTCAGAGGACGAAGTAACGTCTGGGGGAACGGGCGGAATGAAGGCGGCTGGTGATCGCTTGAACATTGTCGGTTCAAATCTGGCTCAAGTAGCGATGGGTGGGACGTCTTCTTTGATGATCGTTTACGGTCGTATGTCATGTCCGTATGGCGGAGAGGAGTCAGTCAGAGCCTAGATGCGGGGATCAAGGAGTATATACACACCAGAGTAGTGGGATACCCTGATCTCGCTAAATCTCTTGTTGCCTCGTAGATTCGCCGCCTATGATCCGGTGTTGTAATATATGGCTCAGCGTTCGTAAGAAATGCGTATCGTTTTTGAGTGAGACGACAACTAGAGAACGTGATTGTGGTAGCATAGATTTCATCTGGCGCGGCGCTAGGGTGAGGGAACGTGGTCGCCGCATTCCAATGAAGACCAAGGGATTCAAAGAGCGCGACGATCACACCTAGACTATCAATGCTACCACTAGAGGTCGCTATGAGTATCGTTAGAAGATACTCGTTGATCATGGCGTGGATATCGCTGACTTGCTGCTTGCTTTCAAGCTCTTTGAAGGCTCCGCTAAACCCACATCACATATGTACTAGGTTGGCTTGCGTTCAAAGCTGTCGATCTTGATCTCCAGATATAAGCATCAGCAGAGATGTATACCAGTTCTGAGCCTCTGAGCATGTCTGTCAGAGCACTTTTTTCCAGATCTCTTGTCGATATTGCGCTTAAACAGCAAATTTGAAGGCAAGACTGTTCAACAGTCTACGGGATGCTGGTCCAAACAGCATTGTTCAAGCATTTGACACAAAAATCGGCTGCTAAAGACATGTTAAAGTATTAGACATGCAAAGAATACTAGTTGAAAATAAAAAATTCAGCCCAAATAAGATCAACTATCCATGACATCAGGTTGGGTCAGGCAACTAAAGTACACTCACTATATATGGCATAGGTGGAGCAACTGCAGTGGTTAGGTGTGAGCCATGGACAACTTGCTCATGTATAAAAGGGAACTAGATTGTAGCAAGACTGCTATGACTACCTGGTCCTGAGTGTAATAGTGCCTAGTTGTCACAACTTTGTCTTGCTTCAAGTCCAAGACCAACATGGGCTCTTACCTTGTAATCACTTTCTACTATCCCATGAAATGGACTACGAATTATGCTCGGACTTATCTCAGACAATCTTCTTATCATGTGTCTTGCTTGATCAGCCTTCTCTCACTTAATATTCTTCTCTTCTCTCACTTAGGAGGTCACCTGTCACTGCCCTATGCTTCTACCCCATGTGTTCTCTCACACCATCATGCAGTGCACTCATGTTAGCTTTGTAATCCTCCACTTATGTATTCTATATATACTGGTAGGTGTAGAGGACTTATTCCTCTGTAAGATTAGTTCTTCAGGGACTAATCTAAGTTTTTACTAAGGTAACACCTAGGGGTACTCTCTTGCTAAGAACTGGCTCTACATGATTGAAGAACTATTATACCAAGTGATTGCGATGGGGAGCCTCCTACTGAGAGTCCTGTCACGACTTTGTCCTGCTTAAAGTCCAACTCAAACATAGGCTCTTACTCTATGGTCACATTCTACTCTCCCACAGACACAGACCTCAGACTTTCTCTGGCTTATCTTGGACTATCTTCTAATCATGTATTTCACTTAGTCAGCCTTCTCTTACTTAGGAGGTCACCTGTCACTGCCCTGCACTTCTACCCTGCACTTCTCCCACACTGCTGCACAGTGTACTCATGTAACATTTGTAATCCCCCACTCTTATAACTGTATATATACTGGTAGGCATTGAGGACTTATTCCTCACACAACGTCTTGTATCTCCTCTTCTCTTGTATTCTTCCCTCCTCCTCTCCACTTATTAATGTTGAGCTCCTAGTGCTCCTCGTTGTCTCTTACACACTTCCTTGTCCTTTCTACCAAACTCCTAGTGCTTGTTGACATCATCCAGCAGTCTCTTCAGTCCACATTGTGACATTATGTTGTATTAAAACACCGCTCTATGACTCTATGCCAGTGCTCCAATATAATCTCTGCAACAAGGAAACTCCAAACCTCTATACACCACACATCAGCAATCTAGCCCAAAGCTCTAACCTCATCATCACCTTTGGGATCAAGAGGGAAGACCTTGACAGAGTTAAGGCAGTGTTGCCAAGCAGCTGGGTGGTGGACGAATACCATCCCTACCCCAAAGTTGCCATCCTGTACTACCCCATATGACAACAACTCACCTGCCTTATCTACATCAACCGAAATATACAAACGGCATTCCTTCAACTAAGCCTGGGAGCTCAAACCAAGCTTTACTTCTACCACACCACCTTTGAGTACTTGGCCAGGTGGGATTAAAATCACAACGCCTCCACAACACCAACATCATTTCTGAGTCCCCTTAGATCGCTCCTCAGACAAAGAAACTCACACAGTATATTCCCCAACACCATATCAATCTCCTCACTCACCATCACCAACCTCACCAATATCATCGCCAGCCATGGCAACCCAGCAACAGAATCCGTACAATTTGCTGTTGACTCAGATTGCAGCATTTGCTATACAGTTACAAACCTTGACCACTAATGTCAACAATATGACAGAGCCAGCACCAGCTACCTAACAACTCCCAATCCACACTACTCATACCCAGTACATCTTCACTGCCAGTCCTACCCCCCATAGGCCATTGATCACAACCTAACAAGTAATACAGCTCCCACTGAAGGGTCCCAAAGTGGCCGTTCTAGACAAATATGACAGGAAAGAATGGGGTGATTGTTGTTATGAATTCATTTTGGCCTGCGAACAATATATGGTGCTGTCATCCCAACAGTTTGCGGATGATTGAGCTCTAATCAACTGGGCCATGGGGTACCTAATCAAAGAAGTGCAGAAGTGGGCACTGATCATCATCAAGGATGCCACAAGAACTGCCCCAACCATGACAACCTGGAGCCAATTCAAAAACTCCTTTGAGCACACCTTTGATGACCCGGACCGGGTGGCCAAAGCCAAAACAGCCCTATAAAACCTGAAGCAAACTGGGTCAGCTGCCACATACACTGCGGAGTTCAGTAAGTATGCACATCACATTACCTGGAACCAGGAGGCATTGACCTTGCAGTACAAACTGGAGTTGACAGCTGAGATCAAACTAGCCAAGGCAGCAATAGGATGGGGGGTGACACTAATGGATATCCAGGAAGAAGTGGTCATGATTGACAACTGACTCTTCAAAGCTTACATGGAGGAACATCGTCAGAACCCGCGCCTGTCAGTGCCTCAACAGCCACATAACCCATTCCTAGCACAACAACAGCAATGCCCACAGAATACCTACCTCCAACAGGTTATCTAAGATTGAGCTCAGGGTGACCAACAGTGCTAATAACAACAACAACAATAACAATAACAACAGCAGTATCAACC
Source organism: Tulasnella sp. 332 (assembly GCA_019632285.1). NCBI lineage: Eukaryota > Fungi > Basidiomycota > Agaricomycetes > Cantharellales > Tulasnellaceae > Tulasnella > Tulasnella sp. 332. Next base: position 5,247 of record WSTV01000045.1, on the reverse strand, counting down.
TTGGCAGCAAGGATGTCTAGGTGCCCCCCATGATCCCAATGCAATAGAGATCAACCAGGGTGGGCACCGACACCTTATGAAGGCTGAAAAACAGTGCAGGAGACAGGCAGGGGCATGTTTAAGATGTGGGCAGACAGGGCATTTTTCCAGGGACTGCAGGGCAGCTCCCTTGAACATCAATGCAGGGATTGACAGGCCTGCTACACCCAGGGAACCAGATCATGATGATGGGAGGGCTGCAGAGATGAATGTGGCAGAGGAACATGTGGACAGAGTGTTTGCAGCTGCAGATGCCCAGGAGAATGGGCAGGAGGCTGGTGTAAGGCACTAGGGAAACACCTGGGACTGAGGTGCAGTGTCATGCCACTGTCAGTCCCATTAAGCTCATCAAACTTTTATGCTGTACTTTCATCTATGTCTCCAGAGTCTTTTCATGTACCCTTGCAATCACCAATTATCATGGCTAACACCCTCATTGATAATCAATATACAAATTCCCCCATATGAAAAGACCACAAAGCACTGCTAGAACTGGAAGTTACAATTAAGTTCAATCAAGTTGTGATCCCCACCTTAGCACTATACAATGCAGGAGCATCTATAGTATTTATCAATAAACATCTCATCAACAAACACAATCTCAGTACCACCCAGATCAGATCCCAACCAGCCTACATGATCAATGGAGAACCCATCCAGGAAGGAGGAATCGATGAGGCAATCACAGGTGAACTCATCATCGAGAACCATCAGAATAAACAAAAGTTCCATGTGGCAGATAGTGGGAGATATGATGTAGTGATAGGTCTGACTTGGATAAGGGAGCACCAACCTGACATTGAGTGGTCCCAGGAGATGGCAGATTAGGTAGTGTTCAAGTCAAGACACTGCTCTCAAAAATGCCTCCCTGTGAGTATCAATGCATATGGCATGGACTCCAGAGCCCTGTGAAAGCCAAAGAAGAATGAAGAATTGAGGAAGAATTTGGAAATGCTGGTTGGCAACCCAGCCCTATCGAGATATAACCCCCTTGACATTGCATTTATCACAGAGAATGCTTAGAAAAAGCAAACCATAGATGCTGTAGACTTCAGAGTGTTCTGGCCACACAAAATCACACCCCTCAAGATTGCAGCAAGACAATCCCATGCAGCTAGGATCACAGAGATGGATGACAAGTCCAAGCCAAAGGAGGAACCAGCTGAAGCTGTTCTCTCACAGTTCCATCAATACCTAAAGATCTTTGACAAGAAAGAGTCACAAGTTCTTCCCCCTAACTGCGATTACGATCTCAGGATTGACCTACTCCTGGGGAAGACACCACCATTCAAAAAGATCTATGCAATGTCACCAGTTGAACTTGATGGCCTTTGTGAGTACCTTGATGAAAACATCAAGAAAGGTCATATCAGACCTTTGAAATCACCTGCTGGGGCTCTGGTGATGTACATGAAGAAGAAAGATGGCAGTCTTCAACTCTGTATTGACTATAGAGACCTCATGCCATGACAGTGATGAACTGATACTCTCTACCACTCCTAAATGAAATAATGAATCGAGTGCAGGGAGCAAGGATCTTCAGCAAGATCAACCTGAGATCTGGATACAGCAATATTTGAATAGCAGAAGGTGACGAATGGAAAATGGCGTTCCGGACAAGATACAATCATTATGGATACACAGTGATGCTGTTCGGATTAACAAACACACCTGCCGACTTCCAACTATTCATGAATAACATCTTCAGGGATATGCTTGACCATCAGGTGGTGATATATCTAGATGATATCTTGATCTTTGCAAGAACACAAGAGGAACATGACCAGATAGTGATGGAAGTGTTGAAGAGGTTGAAACAGAATAATATCTGGGCAAATCACTCAAAAAGTGAATTCAACCTCAAGGAGATCAAATACCTGGGCTTCATCATCAACAGGTTAATGATGAGAATGGACAAAGCCAAGATAGCTACAATTGAAGATTGGCCTGTGCCAAAAACAGTTCACAATATCCAAGTCTTCTTAGGATTTGCCAACTTCTATCAATGCTTCATACAAGGATATTTGAAAATCACTTGATCCATGATGGACTTACTGAAGAAAGGAGAAAAGTTCAAATGGGGCAAGAAACAACAAGAATCACTAGATGCATTCAAGAAAGTGTTCACCTCATCCCCAGTCCTTGCCTTCCCAGATTTCGAGAAGCCATATGTGGTGGAAACTGACTCATTGGTATTCACATACGGTGCAATCCTATCCCAAAAAGGGGAAGACAGGAAACTGCATCCGATCACCTGTGCTTCAAAATCATTGACACCAGTGAATCAAAACTACAACATTTACGATCTTGAGCTCCTGGCCATCTACAAAGCCTTCAGAGATTGGAGACAATACCTAGAAGGGGCAAACGGTCAGACAACTGTAATAACGGACCATGCCAACCTAGAAACATTCATGACCCCCAAGGAACCATCCAGAAGACAAGCGAGGTGGAGCCTATTCCTAGCTAGGTTCAACTTCAAAATCATATACCAACTGGGTGTTAAAGTGAGACCAGACCCCCTCTCCTGAAGGCCAGACCATCAGCCAAAGGGGGGAGTAGAGAATTTCAAAACACTTCTCAAAAAATCGCACTTTGAAATCACCACAACAACATTCTCAGATGAAGAAATCTTAGAAAGGATCAAAGAGAAATTGAAGATGGACAAGTCAATGTCTGCTGTTCTGGCCTTCCTATGAAGCAATACAGAGAAGGCCCTAGTGAAGATAAGGGAACAGATAAGCGATTATTGTCTGATGGGCAATGTACTGATGTACAAAAGGAGAATCTATGTACCACAAAACCATGCATTATGAAGAGATGTCATTGAATTGAGACATGATGCAGTCACAGCAGGACATCCAGGCAGAGCACAAATGCTGGAACTCATTAACAGAACATACTGGTGGCCATCCATGACTAAGTTTGTCAACAACTATGTAGATCTCTGCAACACCTGTCTACAAATGAAAACCATCAACCAAAAGCCACAAGGCACATTGCAACTGCTAGCAGCACCAGAAGGAAGATGGAAAGACATCACATATGACTTTGTAGTAAAACTCCCAATGACTAAGAAGGGAAACAACTCAGTACTCGTTGTAGTGGATCAATTTACAAAGCAAGCTCACTTTATCGCAACCAAAGAAACCTCATTGGCAAAGGATGCTGCAAAATTATTCCTTGAGAATGTCTGGAAACATCATGGTAGGTCTGAGGTGACGAGTTCGAGAGGCTTGAGTGTGGTAGGAGGAGTGGGAGTGAATGTGTCTTGATGGGCCTTTCCAGCAAGGCATGGTTTGTAGATAGATAGAATAGGGGCATCCTTCTTGTGGATATTGATGCCTTTTGCCATCTTGCCTTTCATGAGTTTCTCAAGTCTGTCCTTTCCAATGTGGGCTAGGCAACAATGTAGGAGGTGACGGGTGATAGGAATGGACTTGGCGAATAGAGCACCTTCTGGAGCTTCTACAGTGTAGCCATCAAGCCAAGACGCTTTGTTGCAATAAGAGGCAGTTAGAATGGGTTTTCTATCTGCTTTGAAGACCATTTGTGTTGCATGTTAAGCAAAGACTTACTATTGCAGATAATGCTTATAGGTCTGACACTTTAACCACTTGACCATTGGCTATTTTCCATGTCTTAACCACTTGACCATCATCACCAGGTTGAGTGTTCGATCCCTGCTCCAACAACATTTCATCTTGATCATTGCTCACATCGATTACTCCCTATCATCCCCACTTATGGACTATTTTCTCATGTTATAACCTTTCATATGTCTAACCTTTGTGATTAAAATTCTAACCACAGTGTAGCACACAACCATGACTGAGGTCTGTGCACAAACTTTGTTTATCTACTTATGACTGACAACACAGTGGTTGAGTTCACTATCGATTCATCATTTGAACTCAACCACCTTATGTGTTGTCAGTTAATCATCATCTGGACCTTACTCCCCCTTGACTGAACCATCAGCAAGGATCCTTAGTCCATATTCCCCCTCTACCCCAATTGCATATTTGACATTGATGAGATGCGCACAGTCACTCCATGCTTTCACACCATAGGGAGCACAGCAAGAAGATTGTTGGATAGAGCAGGAACATACAACACATGACTTAGAATTACAGGAGGGGCTTTTACCCCATCAATTTCTGGCTGGAACACAACATCTCCCCTGCCTTATGCATAGACCACACCACCACTGGCTACTCGTACTGGTATATGGCAGGGGATCATATTCCTGATCCATGAACAATGGGGTGTCATATGTGATGTGGCCCCTGTGTCTGTATTCCAAGCGTGGTCAGCCTGTGTTAATGAGGAGGAGGGATTGCGATGACTTGCCATTTTGGCGTGCTCTGTAGTGGTGTCCAGGTCGCTATCGCTCTTGATGTTGCTATCCTGGTCATCCTCTGCTGCCTTTGCTACTGCCTCCTTACCCTTTGCCTTTGCCTTTGCCTTTCTTTCTTCATCCTGCTTCTTGAGGTGTGCAGGTTTCTTGTCTGGGTACCTCTTCCAGCAGTTGTCTGACTTGTGGCTTTTACTGTAGTGAGTGCAGACAATGGAGCTGCTCCTGGTGGCATTGGACTTGCTGTTGCCCTTGTTTCTTCCCCCGTTTCCTGTTCTGGCCATCTTCACTGCCTCTCCCTTGGTGACACTCAAGTTTGTTGCACGAGTGACATCCTCTTCAGCAAACTTGGAGACTACATCAGCAAGTGTGACAGTGTTGTTCTTGGTGGGGCAGGCGGTTGCTGTGTTCTCCTCAGTGGAGTCGGCGTTTTGGGGGGCATGTGTGGCTTGGGTGGGGTTGGGGGAGGTGGAGAGAGGTGTGGTGGAGGGGGTGGGGCTGCTGGGGTGGTTGCCGGCGGCTTGGGTGCAGTTGGTGTGAGAAGAGAGTGTCTCCTTGGGTTTTTGGTGGACCACAGCGAGCTCTTGCAGGTACTGGTAGTGAAGATTGCCTGTAGTGCTGTTGTGGGCGGTTTTGAGAGCGCCCCATGCATCCTTGGCATCTATACCAGTGATTAGTCATAGGTTGGAATCAGAAATACTCTCCTGGATGATTCCTAGTGCTAATCCTTGCATCTTCCTCCATTTGCGCAGCTCAGCACAGTCTGTTGATGTGGGTGCAGTGGGGAGGGTAGGTTGCACCCATCCTGGATCGATGCATTCCCAAGCTCCTCCTTTGATGATCGTAGCACC
>WSTV01000449.1:0-24659 GCA_019632285.1 Tulasnella sp. 332 | reverse complement strand
GGTAAATGTGATACCCTCCTTATCAATGATGGTGCACACTCCACACTTCATAGAGAGATGGAGCATAGCATACAAACTAGATGAAAGATCAGGCACATAAAACACATGACTGAATAGAACAAGGGGTGCTTTCTCTCCATCAATCACTGGTTGGAAGAGAATTTCTCTCCTGCCTAGTGTATAAACAACCTCATTGTTCACTATCTGCATGAGTATATAGCAGGGAATCATGTCTCTAATCCAGTGGTGATGGGGAGTCATAGATGATGTGGGCCCCATGTCTGTATTCTAGTCATGGTCAGTGCTGTCCCCACTAGCTGCTGAGGAGCTGTGCCAACTTGCCATCTTTGCAGACTCCTCAGGCTCAGACTCCTCTTCCACCCAAGCTGCTTTCTCCCTCCTGTAACTAGTGGTGGCCTGCTTCTTGGCCTTCTCAGCTGCTTGAAATTCTATCTTGAGCTTGATCCACTCAGGGTGCTTCTCTGAAAACTTGGCCCAGCAGTCCTTTGTCTTGTGTGTATTGTTGCAGTGGCTGCAGGTGGGGCCTTTTTGTTTCTTGCTGTGTAGTTTGGCACCCTTCTTAGCTGCATTAGCTTACACTGTTAAAAGTGGAAGGTGGACAGTCACTTGCAGAGAGCAAGTGAAGGGGGGATTTGTGTAAGTGAAATCAACAAAGTGAATTGCAAAAGCTTCTCTATAGGGATAAATACAAAGTGAAACATGTTGCAAATGCGGCACAGCATAGAAGCCCTGTGCCACATATGCACCTTTGAAGAAGCAAGGCAATACAAAGACAATTGGGTCAATGGGAGATATAACCATTGATCCTCAGAGAATTATGGAAGATGAGAAGACACAGCTTAACCACAGCCATGCCAATAAGCACCCAGCCTCAGGCCCAATGCCATGGCCAGGGATAACTCAAACTAGCTGAGATAAGATATATATATAAGGGGAGCTGAATTGTAGCCAAGCTCCCCATCACAATCACCTTGTATACACAGGTCTCTTGAGAGAGATCCCTTGTATTTTATTGAACCCAGAACCCCTTGCTTGCAGAGCTTGAGAAGAAATACAAACTAGAGACAAGTAAATGTGAAAGAGTGCTACTCCTAGGCCAAACCCCTGAAGCCAACTCAAGAGAGCTGACTTTACACTGTGGTATGTGTGTCACATGTTTCAGTCTCAACAGATATATCTGGTATTAAGGGCAATTGCACACAGCAAAAGCAATATACCTCATAACATCTAACCCAACACAGGTTCCTTAATAACAGCATGTTCTACTCTCCCATGCTATGGACTTGAGATTAATCTTGAACTTACTTTGGATTGACAACAGACTATTCTGATCATGTGTCTCTCTTTGTAAGCCTTCTCTCAGTTAGCTTACTTCTCTTCTCTCAGTTACATGCTTCTTACCTCATATTCTCCTATACTGCAAAGCAGTGTCCTCATTTTCATCAGTCAGCCTCCACTCTCTATCAACTATATATACCAGTAGGTGTAGAGGACTTATTCCTCATGCAATATTTTGTATCTCTCCTCCTCTTCTATCCTCACCTTCCACAAGACACTTGCACCTTTCCTCTATTGTCTCTCCTCTCTACTCCATCACTATCAATGTTGAGCTCCTAGTGCTCCTCATTGTTCTCTTTATACGTCCCCTTATTCTCAACATCAAGCTCCTAGTGCTTAGCATTGTCTTTATCTCCTTCATTGTCACCCTTAGTAAAGTCATCCAGTGGTCTCCTTGTCCAACTTATGACAAGCATGAGGTAGAAGCATGGGGTAATGATAGAGGAGGGGTCTAAAAGAGAGAAGCAAGACACATGATCAGAAAGAGTCCAGGTAATCTGAAGTAAGTTTGATGATAGTCTAATAGGAAAGTGTGGGAAATGACAATGTGATGATAAGGAGATGCCTGTGTTGAGATTAGGCTGAGGCAGGACAGAGTTGTAACATCTAGACACTCTTGATATCTAAAAAATAAAATAAAATAAGTGAGTCCTGTGAGTTGTGTCTAGAGACCTGAAAAAGGTGGGAGACAATACACTATACTGGGATATTGTTGCCATTTCCCTTCTAGTGGCTATTTTGTTCATCTCATTTGCTTGTCTCTAGAAGGAGCTATAATTCCTTGAAAAATTATGTTCAAAATTGTGAGCACAAGAAAATACCTCTTGTAACCAGATGTCCCATGTCCCAATGCCCGGCAACTGACGAAAAATCAGCCATTGTGCCCTGGTTCCACCACCTTTTGACTTGGCATTGCAACAGTCCCATTGCCTAATGAGACACTTTTCTTCGGTGCGAAGTGCCGGCTGACTGCCTTGCACTGTCCCGCATCCTGCAAGCCTCCACTGGTGCAACGGATTGATTACGCTCGTCCCAGTGTCCCATGACCAACAGTCGGGGTGAATGTGACAGTAGGATGCTGGTTTATAAACCCTGGGTTGAAAGCGTCCAGGGACCTTGCTGCAACGGGAACGCTGTAGGCGAGACTTCTTTATGGACGAGGGGCTGAGTACAGCGGGCACCCTAAGGCAGTCCTGAGGTGTGGCTGACTGGAATTGTATTGCTAGGACACAAAGTCTCTATTATATATTATACTGAATCATTCACATCTTCAAGCTTCTTGGCAGCTGTCGTGAATTGTGCCTCTGTGACACCCTTACCCATCGCGGCTGTCGACGAAACACCTCCGGTGACGGTCATGAGTAGACTATCAGCATACTCTGCTCCGGACCACTGCATCAAATGGGAACGTTAGCGTCGCGCAATCGCCTCGGCTCTTGCTACGGGGGCTTACTTTCTGATGAGTTAGAACATCGGTGCCAAGCTCCCGCTCCTTCCTTTGCACCAGGTTCACATAAGCAAGCATGCCGTCCTTGGCAAAATTGCGGGCGAAGAGGTCACTGATGTAGGCGTTGGAGTGTAGACCACCCAGCTACAGATTAGGTCAATTGATATGCCATTCATTTCGATATTGAGATACGCGCGCACCGTGATGAACTGCCAAACGAAACCGAGCTTTCCGAGATCCCAGATGAATTTCCTCATATCCGTCTCTCCTAGACCAGCAGCATCCCAGTTGAAGCTTGGGCTAAGGTTGTAGGCCAGCCAGTGACCTGGTCGCTCAGCGTGTACGCCTTGAGCGAATTGCTTGGCCTGAGATAAGATCGGGTTCTTCGTCTCCATCCACAGAAGGTCGGCATAAGGGGCGAAGGCTACCGCGCGATGGATTGCGCATTGCGTTCCCCCTTGGTAACGATAGTAACCCTCCCTCGTTCTCGGCGTGTCGCAGTTCCAGTAGGGGATCTCCTTCGCCTGGAAGCCAAACTCGTTGATGGCGAGTTTCTGCATCTCTGAATGAGAGAGACGGTCTACTTTGGCGAGGAATGCGTTGCCTTGGGACTTTGGCAGCTTATCCGCAATCACATGCGAGAAGAGCTTGAGTTGCGCGTCCACAACCCAGCGATCCTCCACCGCCTGCAGAGCGTCTCCTTGAACCCCAGAACTCTCTGCCTTGTGCATTACCGATACTAGTGGTGGCAAAGAAGGATTTGTAGAGCCAAGAATGAAGGGATGGTCGCGTTCGTCGACGTTGGAAGTGATGAGGGTGGCTGCCTCAGAGTCAGTGCGAGCGACGACGAGATTAGCGACGCCCATAATGTCGTATTGAAGACGAATGGCGACAAGACGATTTATGTGTTCAGAGATGGGTACGAGGACCTTGCCGGCCATGTGTCCACACTTCTTCGTGCCAGGAGCTTGATCCTCGATGTGAATTCCGGCTGCGCCTTTCTCGACGAAGAGCTTTGTGAGCTTCATGGTGGCAGTGAGACCACCATGCCCGGTATCAGCATCTGCGACTATGGGACGAAGGTAGTCGACGCGGGGGGTGGAAGAGAGCTGGGACTGAGAAAGATGTGATCGGTCTTCGCGTTGTTTGCGGTCATGGAACAGCTGAGCTTGGAAAAGGTGCTCGACCTTATTCGGGACGGTGTTATACGGATAATCTAAGAATTGAATCTATTAGATGAGCATGAAGTAATCGTGACGCGCTAATGCCCACCGGCAAGATCAGGTCCGGGTTCGTTGGTGGACGATGCGGTGGAGGAACTCTGCCATCCAGACACGTAGACAGTCTCAAGGTATTTTGCCATCTGAGTTACCTGGACTGGGTCCAAACTTGCAATGAAGAGTTAAATAGAGAACTTCAGCTTTTGAAGACGTGAGGTGTGGTAGGGGTAATTGTCACATACGCGCCATAGGTATGCGAGACGGTGCCATTCTTAGCGTGCTGCTCGAGGATATTCCATAGCTTCTTTGCTTGGATATCAGATGGATACTGGATTGCGAGAGTGCCACGCTTCGAGACGACTTGAGCTGCAGTATAAGGTCGGGTAACACGAGTGAATCGAGGGTGCTGTGTGTCAGGGGCGATTTGCGGGGTTGAGCGACCCCGTATTTGTGAGGATGGACACAGGCTGCTCACCGTCCATGACTTCTCAAGCTCAGCTACCTCTTGCTCAAAGATTTTTGATTCGTCGGGCGACATTTGATAGATCACTTGATGGCGGGGAAATCGAGATGGTAACACGACTGTAGAGGCTCAGTTCAGCTTGGAATATATAAGAGCGTTTGCCGGACAGAATCCCGTGAAAGTCCCGCTCCTTCCGCGGCCGTTCGTTTTTTTTGAGCTTTCAAACGGACTCCCGACAGTATCAATTTCGAAGGTCAGCGCTACTGTAGCTCCGGTTATTGTATTAACCCGCATGTACATCTGACGTTGCCTGCTTCCTCCGACGGCCCCGCCACAATGTGTCCCGTGCCTCACCTCAATAGTTCCACGAGCATCCTGCCGCCTTATCATAGTTGACAGATGTAATCTGAACGTGACCTCAGAGACGCTGAACTATTAGGTTACACTCCTAGAACGGCCGTGAAGCCTTCCTTCCCCTCGACCATCATGCAGTTGTGCTCCTCGCTTATCTTTCATTATCATAAAGCACGGAGAGATTTTCCCTCGACATCGTATCTCTGCGCCAGTACTTACGTCTAGAAGCACCGCCTCAAGATGTACACACCTTGAACGGGTTGAATCGAATTCACATACCAAGCCCAATCGCCCAGAGCCCAGACTTGTGTCTTCGCTCCTCAGCGCTTTTAGCCGGCGAATGTTAACGTTGGAGCTAACTAAGAATGAACTGTTATGAAGGACCTCGAATAAATGCAAGGAGGTTTGTGTGGTACCCAGGTGCTCTCGTGAAACATATAAGTAGGGGCAAAGCGCCGGCCGAAGTGTGTTTAGGCGGACAACCCTCCCACCGTCACATCGTCAACCGAGAAAGATTTTCTTGGGTGCCAAAGAGCTCGGCACATCACTCGCACCCGAGTGCAGCTGCAGCGCGTTGTATTGATAGAGCTGGGAAACCTACGCGCGGTGGCAGTGGGCAAGCTGGTGAGTGAAGGATTGAAGCCTTTGTGTGATGGGTGCTTTCGATTCGAATCCCGCTAAAATCCGCACCTCTCTGGTCTTCGGTGGTATCTCCCTCTGCGACCATCGTTCGCTCATTCCTTCTCCCCCGGTCTGTATCTCTCCCTGCCACGACCCGCTCACGAATCTTGTCACGACCTTTTCAAGTATTTGTATTATGGATTCGTCAATACTTCCCATTCACCACCATCTTCAACCCCCAATCCAAGCTTCGCCGCACGACCCCACCAGATTCATATACGACCACCCACAATACACTCCAATACACCAGTCTACCAATGCATGGTCTCCACCTTCTCAGGATGCTGTGCCGTACCAGTCTCCTCCGATAGGAAACTCATCGCTGGACGTTTCGGATTTACTTCCCAGCCAAGTCCCGATCGCGCCATCAAAAGCCAATGCAGCGCCCGCAGCGCAACCGGAAGGGAGGGTAACAAGGAAAAGAGCTGCCGCCATAGCCAGAGAACAACAGCAGCAGGATGTGAGTGCTTTGGTCTGCATTACAATTATCCCATCCTCCACAATATCATCGTCGCGCGCTCGCTGTGGCGTGCATACGAACCTCCAATTGGCTTGTTGCTTGTCCCAATGACTGGGCTCCACTCAGCCATTAATCTCGTTATTTGACTTGCCTACGCGTCCACGACCGAGATCTCATTGGTGTCCTACACCCATTATAGCATGCCTTCGTTGAACCCCAGTCGCAATTCTCCTCCGAATTCGGTCATGATTCTCAGACATCTTTGACGCTACAGAATGGGCAAGCCTCGACCATGTACTCTGAATCCCTTCCTGCACCAACTCCGCTGTACGGGTACCATACTCAGCTGTCCGGCAACCAAGCCAACGCCGCGTCGCCTCACGATCCCCCGATACCCAACCCGGACCGACCACCACAAATGCAAGACGCGACAGATACTAGATCTCAGCATTCTCCTCTCAATCATGTTTTCCCTGGTGGCCTTGACTTGTCGAATGCTTATCACCAACACCCCATCCTCGGGCCTGGTGGAGGATCATACGGCCTGCAGGACGTTCCCGCAGCTGCGTACCAAGGTCCAAGCATCAGTTTTGGATCAGAGATCATGCGCGTACCTTCAGCGTCGCCGTCGCTAGCTTCCGAAGGCAAAGGATCCCCACCGCCGGAACACTTCTCCGTTGGGGATCATCACGGGCACCCATCTACCCGGAGTTCGTCTGTTTCACTCCACCGAAGTCATGGAAGCACTTACGAGTATGGTGGAAGCGGTCCGATCTCACCACTTTCCTCTAGCTATGGCCCGTCGGTACTTCCCTCATCTCTAGCGTCTATGACTGGAGGCTACCTTCACACCGCGATATCGAACCAACAACCTCACACAGCCTCCGATGCGATCGCTCCTACCGGCCCGGAACTGTTCTTGCCGTCTTCTACCTCTGCGGCCTCCTCTTCTTCCGGCACAAACAATCGCGGCAGTGGTCGGAATGCTCAAAAGACCAAGACGAAACTCACAGACATGGATCGCAAGTTCATCTGCGTCTACGCCCAGAACCATCCAAAAGCGAGGCAGGAGGATATCGCCACCAAGTTCAATGTAGAGAGAAGCACCGTCAGCAAGATCCTAAAATCGAAAGAGAAATGGATGAAGGTGGACTTTTTTTCCAGTGAGGCCAGAACGGTTAAGCATCGGTAAGTTCGCCGGTCGTGCTGGAGAGTGACTGTTCTGATCCGCCACGATGCTTTAGCCCGTCCAAGTTCCCAGAAATAGAGTCAACCTTGATCAACCACATCCGGATGCGTGTAGCCTCACGAGAGACCGTCAACGACTCCTTCATCAAGAAGATGGCTCTGGAGCTTGCTCAAGAACGTGGCATTGGGAAGGTGTGTATCTCCCGAACCTAGATTGACCTGTCGTCTTGAGAGCATCTACCTTTCTAGGACAAGTTCAAGGCGTCGTCTGGCTGGGTCGAGAACTTTAAGCATCGGCATGATATACGCAAAGGCGGTTTGTGGGACAAAACTAACAATCATGCTTGGGCCATGTCTGCAAGTGCCAAGTACGGAGAGGGCTCTGGCCCATCCGCTAGCAACGGTCAGGCGTCGTTTGAGCCTGGGCATCATAACGACCGGAACCTGGGTACTGGAGGAGAGGAGGACTACGCCGGCGCTGGATATAGCATGATTGATGGTGATGCGTCGATGGAATACGGCGATAACGATGAGGAGGAGTGAGTGTGTCAACTTATCCCTGTTCCTCACTACGCTACTCGTGTACAAGGTTTCATAGCTCTCGAACTCTTTCTCCATGTCACAACATATGTCCCATTCATTCAGCTCATAATCACTTTGCATGGCATGCAACCTTTTCCATCCTTGACTGCTTTTCGTATCCACTTCCCATTGTGTTACTGTTGAACTCTTGATTGATATGTTTTGCTCATGCATGTCTTCGCTCTTTTTGCATTCTGTAAGGTCCAGCATGATGGATGAAGAGTTCGCTGCGATTTTGGAAGAGCCTCGACCATCACGGCTGGTGCGTCCCGAAGGTGCGTCCCAATCACTGCCGTCATAGACATAGCGGGTGTTGAGGTTGAGATATCTGCCACGTCCAGTCTACGCTTCCCGCTACCACGCTCCCGTCGTTCGACGACAGGAAAGCATGCCATCAGTACCGCAGCCTTGGGAAGAGGACATAAGTCAGACAAATGCCAACCAACCCAGTGACAGCTGGGCTATGCCAAACAGCCAATCATCACGGCCCTGGAAGATGTCTCACTCGTCCAGGCTCTCTTCCGAAATGGCAGGCGCGTTCTCCGTACCCCGCCTAGCGCGTCATGGCACCATCTCGCCATCAACCGCAAGCATCGGGCTGACCCTCTCAAGATCCGGATCTACGACCTCGCTCACATCGCAAGGGACATCCTCCATGGTTAGAATAGGAGGTACTTCGCCAGCGAGTGTAAGCTCATCGCCGAGCGAATACGCACCCCAGATACCGCAATCCCCGCATAACAGTCTGAACTTCGCACACCGCCGCTCTTTCTCAGCATCCTACACATCTTCTCCTCTATCCTCCAATGACGGTTGGTTGGATATAGGAGCTCAGGCGCAGCTTTGTTCGGCCTTCGAGACACGACCGCCGCACAAGGAAAAAGAGATTCTGGGTAGCGACCCGGCAGTGAGCATAGGTCCGGGCCTGGTGACCTCGAGTGCAGGAGCTCGTCCTCCAGTTCGCTCAGCTGCATTCAGACGCAGCGTGACATTCTCCAGCTTCTCCGCACTTGCTGTTCCCCAAAGCGCACGGACAGACGGGTCCGACCTTCTTCAGCCCTGTGCAACTCAATCCACAGCGTCTGGCAGCAACATGCTAATGGATCTCAGGCGGGAAGATCCCGGGCAACATGAAATCGCCACAGCGTTAGAGGGCGCTGTTTTACTTGGCAAAAGCGAATCTGAGCTGGTACGAGCTGGCCATCCCGAGACGTCAGATCACCAATCCCCAATAGATTACCGACAGCTGGGTATGGTTCAGCATGGTCATCAGAGAGCCCGCTCGATGAACGATCCTAGACACATTACAATTACGGCTTGGTCACGCCCACCGGACGCTCATACCCCGACCTAAGGAGGGTATCATCCCAGCATGGGCTATACTCTGTGACTCTCAGTACGTTGACGCTCTTAACGCCCCTGGATGAAGCCGAACTTTCTTTATGAACCCAACGAATTTCTATGCCGATCCATACCTAGCTTCCGCCTGCGGGTTGTTTATACCTTTGTATATATAGCGTACCAATCCTGCCTAGCTTCCCTTTGATCACCCCACTCACTGGATGTACAACGCCGTAATGGATGAAAATTCCTTGTGGTTATATCAGTCTTGGAGCATGGACCTCAAGAAATACTCTTCTTTCATTTGCGAGTGCCTGCGCTCATCGGGATTCATGATGCATAAAGTGCTGCAAATATCCGCCAAACGTGGTGGCTATACGCAAACTACTTACCTCGGCCACTATCAAACCTCCCTATCTTACCTGACCTCCAAATACGCAGTGGTTTGGGTACACTCACGCTAAATATAATATACACCTTGATGGGCAATGCATTGACATCGAGCCATTTAACGTATAGATGATTGTGCTTGCGTCTACTGGCTCTCTGGCGTAGCGCTCATCTCTATTGCATATGCAGCCCAGATAGCCTGGGACCAGGATGAGTTATCCCAAGTACGTCACAGCTTTAAGTGTTGCAGAACAAGAAGGGCGCCCACCTTTACAACACGCTACAATAATCTCAATCTCAAATGCCTTCCAAACTGGGGGAACGTCTGATTCCAATATCTGAAAACTAATGAGGGGCCGCCCCACGGAAATAGATCTTAATAAACAATCCGGGGCTAACAGGCTCCTCCAACTTGAAGACCGACCCCTTAACCATCGTTCCGAAAGCTCCTTTACACGGGCGCTTACAGAGGCACAAAGAGCGCAGGACCGATAGATGGCCAGCCAGGAGTATCCTGACGTCTGCGGTTAGATTGCCCATTACAACGCAGGATTTGAGTTATACCCCGCAGAACACCCAGATCGTGCTCTCACATTCAGCAACCCCTTGGTCGCTCTAAACTCGCAGTGAAAAGAGACGCACGACATCAACGACATCACTAAGGGTATTAGGTACCGTGGAGAAGCTCTCTCCCTCCGTCCTTTCGACCACTAGGGGAGCGCGTACACTTCCAGTATCCTCTCAGTTACTCTGTACTCACGGTCCAGCCAGACAGGTGACACCACTAGCGTCCTTCAGGGCGTTGACCATGGCCAAAAAGCTCTCCTACTTTGCCCAGTCGGTCACTGAGATCGTGCTGTCACTCTCAACAACACCCAAGTCGCCCTGGACTCGCAGTAAAAGAGATTGCTGACCTTGCTGACCTCGGCGAGAGCATCACTTAATGACCAAGATGCCCTATCCCTCCGTCCTGCAGACCACGCTCTCACTCTCTGCAATCTCTCAGCCCCTCTACTCTCGCGGTACGAGCAGACGGAAAGCATATCTGATATCACTGAAAGCATCGACTATGACCGAGAACTCCTTTCCCTCCGTCCAGCTAGTCATCCAAACCGCACATTCACTCTTGAAAACCTCTCAAGCGCCTTGAACTCCCGGTATGAATGGACAAGCGATATAATCGATCCCATCGAGAGCATTGCCTATGGCCAAGAACCTCTCCCCCTCCGTCCGGTAGACCACCCGGATCGCGCTTCCACCCTTGACACCAGGTTGGCCATCCTATACTCGCGATACGAACGGATGGGGATTCCACTGATCTCATTGGGGGCATTGCTCATAGCCAGGAAGCTCGCTCTCCGTCCATTCGGTCACCTAGATCATGGTCTCACCCTCGATAACCTGTCAGTCGCTCTAGACTCACGGTACCAGCGGACGAACGACCACGCTGACCTCGCTGAAAGGCTCTCTCGCTTTGTCCGATTGGACATCCAGACTGCGCTCTCACACTCAGCAAGCTCTCAGCCTCCGTAGCCTCACGGTACAAGCGCACGAACGATATCGCTGATCTCACCGAGAGCATCAATTGTGATCGACAAGCTTTGTCTCTTCGCCCAGTCGGACACCTAGACCGCCCTCTCACTCTCAGCAATCTCTCAGTCACCTTGAACTCACAGTACAAGCGCGCAAGCGATCTCACCAACCTCGACCAGAGCATCGACTTGACCGACAAGCCTTGTCTCTCTGTCCAGTCGGTCACCCGGTTCACGCTTTCTGCTTCAAACACCTGGCGTATTCTCTGCACTCGTAATACTATTAGATAGGCGACCTCACCGACCCCACCAAGTCTATTACGTCTCTCAAAGAAGCTGCAGCCCAGACGTTCTCTCCTTTACCTGTTTGCCGCAGCGCGGCGAACTATTGAATCTTCACAGGTCGAAACCATGACTCATCGTACCTTACAGAAACATACTCCTCATTCATGACCCTTCTTGAGTGTTTGGTGCTTCCCACATGTACTGTTCCCGACCGACATGCTCGGCTCACATCCAACGCTCATGGATTTCGGGTAGGCAGCGAAGCGGGTGATCGACCGGATAAAAGGACAGGCTCTCCTGGTGGTCTCTGATGTTGTGTTCAGGGCCCGCCATATTCCTGCTCTTCTTGTACCGCTTGTTTACTGCAATACTGAGGTGGTTGAGGGAGGCAGGGCGATTTGAGTCACCGATCGAACATAACGACAGGCTCTTCCGACGGTATCTGATGCTCTCGTCGACGTTCGCCGTGTCTCCGCTTTCCCTGTATCGTATATCCAGCGCAGTTCTCAGGTCATTGAGGGCGGTAGAACGAAGTGGGCGATCGATCGGGTAGAAGGAGAGGCCCTCTTCGAGGTCCACCATGTTCCCGCTCTTCTTGTACTATGTGTAACAGCAGGATGACGAGGTTTCTGAGGGTAGGACGTTTCGAGTCATCGACTGGACATACCGACAGGTACTCTTGGTAGTAGTTGGTCCTCTCTTCGAGGTCTCCCGTGTTTCTGCTCTTCCTGTACCACCCGTAGTTTGTTGAGATCGACAGGATGATTCGAGTCGCCGATCGGACACAAGGACAGGTGGTATTTGATGCCTTCTTCGACATCTGCTGACCCGGTTCTCTCGCTTAGATTGCGTGATCAAAGCAGCTCTGAGGGAGTTCAGAAGCCACAATCGTTCGGATGGTCAGTTGGGCACAGCTCGAGTGCTTCACGCCAGCGATTGATGCAGTTGTTATTCCTCTTCAGAGTCCCTGAACTACTGGTGCGCCTTCACCGCAGCGTTTAATGCCCTGATGAACTGTCACCCATCGCCGATTTTGAAAAACCCTACATTATGGAAATGACCAAGATGGAGAGGAATCAGAATTCATCTCGAGAATACATATCCGGACAAACCGCCTCTTCTCCTCAGAGAATGACGTGTAAGTATATTCACAATATCACTTGCCGACATGAGCAGCCAGCAAGGCCCTTATGGTGCTCGAAATCACAAACTCGCGCGTGACGGTAAGAAGACAGCTGATGTCGTGCTACCCGTTTGACCGATGCGCCTCAATCGAGCGGATGAAAACAACTTCTCACCCATGATGGAAGATAGAGTAACCAGGGGCTTGGATTTCTTCATAAGTGACGGCGAAGTAAGAGGGGTCGTCGTGCTAGACGTTCTTGAGGCATCCGTTCCCTTGCGAGCCGAGAATTTCACTGTGCAGTAGGGAGAAGGATGCACATGGGATGCTATTGAAGGACACTGAATGGGTGCACTTTGTGTGTAACGGCAGCCAGCATCTTACGGGGCCATTCAAACCCCTTTCCCCCTCCGGAACACGCAGCGCACCGCTCGTGCTTCTGGACGTCATCTCAAACGGTCTTTCAAATGCCGAGCTCGCGGTCCTGTCCGCTTGTCACTCTGCTGCAGGCGACGAGGCGACACCTGATGAAGCGATCCACCTCGATGCGGGAATGGGTTGGTGAAGGCGGAGGCTTTCTACCAGTACATGTTCAGGAACGGCCCGTCAGAGCCAGTGGATTGTAGGGACGTGGGGAAGGGGCTTGTGATAGGGGCTCAAGAGCTTGGACGAAAAGGTGTGCCATTGGAGAGATGGATCAACCTTGTCCGTTATGGTATCTAGCACACTCCATTCAATTCGGATGTGCAGAAACTGAGCTGCCCAAAAGCGGTAGGGGGATGGTGGTCACAGTCGATTTCATATTACCTTGGAATGGAGGGGAATATATCCGCGAGGAGGGCGATTTGTACAGTAAGGTATGGTTGGCGTATATATTCGCGTCAAGATGGCTCTAGTGGTTCCAAAATCCCTCGAGTACAAGCATCGATGGGACGAAGCGACCCAAATTATGGGCCAATTGCACCTCAATATTGTGCTCTTAAAAAAAGACAACACGCCCGGATCGCCCCCATATGTTGTGAAGCGATCACACCGTAGTCACGTAGCGTGCGCCCCAGATTGCAGACCACCGGCTCCGTGGATTCAGAAGGAACCCAGCCATCCAAGGTTGAAGACTTTGACTGCACGGGCTTTGGCCGTCCTTGAGCCAGAAATCCATAGCGCAAGTAAACGTGATATCGGGTGGCTCGGATCATCTAGCGGAACCTTAGGAGTTTGCATAAGACATCACCACCATTGGGACCTCGGCCGGCAAATTAGCGAGCAGTAGCGTATTTTAACGCATTTGAAAAGGAAGGTCGTGTGGGGGTAAAGGCAAGTGGATGAGCGCGGTGGATGAAAGGGTAGATATATAAAGTCGGATGAGCCCTTGAGCGTTGTAGACTGAGACCTTGAGCGTCGTTTTAATACCCCAGACTCTCTTCCTTTTCTTGTTTCGGCAGCTCGTTGTTGCGGTCGCTGCTTCTGCGAGGAACAAACACGGCGACCGACCAGGCCAGTCACGGACCCAACCTCGTCTCCCATCCATCCCCCCATTTCCCCCCCGACTCCAGCAAACCCACCTTCTCCGGTCTCATACCAGGCTATCTAAAACGCAGACGACGCTAGCTCGTCTCGCTCACATTCTTTTTCCTCCTCCTTCCACTCTCTTTTTCCGTATCAAACTCCTGTCTTTATTCCGTTCAGTTCGCAAACGATCAACCTAATGGCACCTCCCCAAACTCAGACCGCGCTCGCCCGACCTCCGTTCGCAGTAGATGACAAGGACACTCAGTACCAACAGAACGATGGGCAACAGCCTCGTCGTACACGAACCAAGGAGGAGAGGAACAAGGCTAGCGAGAGTACCTACAACGCGTGAGTCTGCAAGAACTTTGTTGGACTGGCCATTGAGTTCACCTCCATCTCCGTCCTTGGTACGCATAGCTACGACAACTACTTAGAGCCTGGCTCGAGACAGCCGAATACTACTCTCCATGTTCAATCCAAGTCGCGCGACGAGCGGGACTCTGCGCATGGCGCAATCGGTGGCGGTCTTCTCTCTGCGCTCGATGATTCTGATTACTCGAGTGATGACTCCGACGACGACGATCCTAGGATCAAAATCGCTACCGCTACCACTAAGCCGCTGACCATCACCAAGGACGCGGTCAAGAGCAAGAATCAGGCCCTGTTTGAAGCTGCGACCATGGAAGATAGACTCCCCAGCCCTAGTGCGCTCTCCCCTGGTGGTGGAAGTTCGACGACGTCCAGGGGACCTAGTCCAGGACCTCCTTCGTACGAAGAGGTGAACGGACGTCGTACACCCGTTGATGAGAAGAAGAAAGTCAATGGAAGCGCGGCGTTTGGCGTTTCAAACCCAACAAGCGAGCGCGACCCGGATTCGCGGAGACAGCAACAGTCTCAGCAGCGCCTTTCGCCTAACAATAATAACCTTGTCAACGCTGCCAATGCGGTCGAGACAGGTGGACGACGCGGTCCATCACCTTCGATCACTCCACCTCCCGCTGCACCTCTCCAAGTCCATATCCCCGCACATCAGATGAACGCTCCTCAACCTCAGAGGCCCATCCTCAACCAATCTAATCCGACTCACGTTTCTCCCATATCCCCTCAAGCACAACAACAACAATATAACCCACGCGGACCGCCGCCGCCTCAACAGGGTTTACCTAGAGGTCCACCGCAAGCCTTGACAGTGAACACACGAAACATTGGCCCTCCACCTCACCACGCCCCCTTCGCACCTGCTCCCGGTTCGATGCAACCGTTTGGGTTCCATATGACGCCCACGCCCACACCCGCCGATTTTGCTTCATCCCCCATTGTACCTGCGTTCATCCAGCCAAACAAACCGATCAGAGCCGCGTTCATCCATTTCGACAAGAATACGGAGAATAGCGAGAAGAGTCCCAGCGCGATGAGCCATGAGAGTACGATGCCGATCATGAGAGGGGAGAAGGAGGATTATCTGCCCCTTAGAAGTGGAGGGCCAGGTGTGGGACCTAGAGCGCCAAGGGTGGGGGAGAAGCACCATGGAGATGACTTTTGGAGACGGTTTAGCATGGTCGCGAAGATGGATAAGGCTGTGGCCAACAAGGGTGGGGATAAGCAGAGGTATATTTCTTTGCGTCCACATCCCAGTAAGGGTTGAAACTGATGGACATTCTTGGCAATTAGTGCGTGGTTGAACTCGGCCCTGGGCAACACGAGCGCATTACGAGCGTGGACCTGGTGCGTCGGTCTATTCATGTTAGCCATCGTCGTTGGGGGTATTGTGGCTATCTGGTGGTTCACGCGGAGCAACCCAGCGCATGCGATCCCCGTGGCCATTGGCGGTGGTGAGTTCCGCGCTCTAATCCATCAACATGTCTGTGATGTCATCATACCAACTGACATGTTGTTCGTGCAGGCGCCTCTGAAACGATGCTCTCCTCGTCAACCGAGCCGACTCCTGTGGCGACTGCAAACGTAGACTCCATACCAACTACAACTGGGAAAGCGGCGGCCAGTACTACAACCAAGGCCAAGGCCAAGAGGGCTCTGGGCGATTTCGTACTACCTGTGCAAACGCCAGCTGCCGTATCTGCTGAAAAGCGGATGGCGCATAAGCGACATCAAGGTGGACGCGCGCAGCAGACGTTGATGCGATGATTGATAGCGGAGGACCGGCTCTCCTTTGCGATGATCTAATATACCCAACTTTTTTTTTTCTGACCCCTTTTGACACTTACTTTCGACCCTTCGCCTTTTCGTCGCCTTGATCTCTCTCCATCGGCCCATTGATTGGCGTCTTGCCTTGCGTTGGTCCGCGGCTGAACCTACCCCTTTTTTTTTCCACAAACCGTCAATGGCACGCTTTCCCCGCTGTCACTCCCCCGGAACCAAACTTGCACTCGGCTCTCTGAACAATCTTGCCTCGCTCTTTTTTATGTTTTATCTAGTTCGCGCATGGAACGAGTCCCGCTGCTGCTCTCTGGTCTTTTTCTTTTTCTTTCCATGTTTGCCCCTCTGAAAATCCCATAATTAGACTCGATTTGCTTTCTGTTGCTTGGGCCACCAGTTGCCATGCTCTCTGCCCTGGAAGAAACAGATCAGAGTTTTCTTTTGAGATGTACTGTAAGTGACCACGGGGCATGGTGCGTGGTTGCCGTGTTTCAGGTCGTTAGTACACGCGAAGCATGTAGCATGAGGCAAGCGCGAGACAGGTAGAGGACAAACATATGAAAGATGCGGACAGCGTTGTGAACGCATGGCTTGGGATGGATGGGAGCGAGGCCCAGGTGCGGGGCTACTTCTGTGGGATGATAAAAGCTATTATGCCGTACTTGATATGTGAAGCAAGGGGGGGGTGACTAGGGACGGTGGATGGTTCGCACCCCAATCCGATATAGACAGTTGCACCTGTGTTCAAAAGGTCGGAATGGAACGGCGAGGCATTTGGGGCTCGGATGACACTGCCATTGATCTGTTACACGATGGCAGTGGAGGGTGTATGACCGGAAGTGAAGCTTCACTTGGATGGGGTGGTGGGAGTGACAGCCTTCATGATGGTGAGTTTGCCTCCAGAGGCTGCAGAGACCATCTGCTGCTCGACTGAGTTGTTAATCTTGGCGGAGAGTTGCTGGAGGGGATTATGATGAGTGTCGGAGATGGGATGTCAACGGAAGACACTGCTTGTACCTTGTGTAACTTGAATGACTTTATGGCGGCTGCTTTCTTCGGAGGGATGACTCGTGCACCCTTCTTCGGATCCTTGTTTGACCTACGATAGGACGCTGCTTTGCCGGATGCGAGCTTGGACGTCCCTTGGGCCATTTGGTATAGAGATGTCAAGGTAGCAGTTGAATCAAAATTTCAAGGGCTAAATTGACTGAAGATTTGACCACGTGCGACGCGATGAAACCCCTTGCTTCGCATAGCCCCTGGATAGGATGGGGGGGGGAGGGGGAAAGCGGGGGATATTAGACATTAGCTATGTGTTTCGGGCTCGTCTGTCTCACTCACGCGGCACCCATTCTCATCCGAGCGCCCCCTTTACAGGCAAGTACAAGAAGAAAACCAGACACTTTGTACGACATCGCCTCCTCGTTTTTTTCTTTCTCCCTTCCCTCTCTTTCCCACCTCCTGTCCTCGTCGTTGTCGTCGTCGTCGGCGGCGGCACTGGTTGTCATTGTCAGGGCCCTCCGAGGAGAAGAGTGAAAAAGGAAGCAAAAAAAAAAAGAGAGAGGCTAGGCCGCCCATCGGGAGAAAATATCAGACATCGAAGACGGCGATCTCATATAGTGCAAAAGTGAACGGGATTTAGAGATTGACTGTCTTGTAACTCGTACACAAAAGCAGACGTGCCTCGCCTCTCTACACACTCTCTAACGCTCACTACATTCTCTTGCCACACACACACCCATCCACCCCCCCCCCCCCCCAATCATCTCTATGGCTCATCCGATACAATCCCTCCCGTCCTTTGCACATACTTTCTCCGACATCCCTCGCCACGCTTCCACCTCTCGCAGTCCCCTTCCACCCACCCCATCCCGCCAACCATCTGTAGGCACAAAGCGTCGTCATCACGAGACCCTCGATAGTCCCAGTACCCATCAGCAGCAGCAGCAGCAACACTTGCACCAACCGACTAGTGCCACTAGACCCGCCAGGACATCCAAGAGGGTCTCCACCAGCGCACCTCAAATGTACGTTTTTCTGCAAACTATAACCATCCATCTATTAAATCTTACCTTCCGTTTCTTTCCCTCCTTTCATAGACCCACACCTTCGCCACACCCACGTTCACCTTCCGACGCAGATGCTGATGCCGAAGAGGACGATGAGATGGAAGACGAGGCGGATGTTGTCGTCAAGCAGGAAGAACCAGACGAGATCGAGCCCACGCCTGCACCTCCCGCCCCCACACCAACAACATCCACCTCACATCCATCCATTCAAGATTCCAAGACATACACATACCCGACCGACAATCTCGGCGACTCTCCATCCTCACGCAAGAAACGCCGCGTTACGATCTCTGGCTCAAATCCGCTAACCAATGCGAATGGGAATGGTCCCAGTGGCATCCCCTTGAAGTTGAATACCAGTGCACGTGTACTGGCTGCCGGTGGGCATGGAGGCGGGCCCGCATCGGCGTTTCCTGGGACTGGGACTGGGACTGGTGGGAGTGGGCCTTTGACGCCTGGTGTAAGTCCAGTCGTCATTGGCTTCAATGTACCCAGGACTCCATCTGGCGTGCCCCAGAGAGTCAGCGTCGACCAGGTCCGTCCTTTTCCTTCTCGAGGTCTCTTCGGTCCATGCTCAATATTCCTGTTCTAGGTCCGATCAGCTCTCTCTGTCAAACAACAACAAAAAGCACTCATCGAAGCTCGAAGGCATAACCCAAACGCAGCACCCACCCCCATCGCTTCCATCCCACCACACCCATTACCAACACCTCCTTCCACCGGTAGCGCAAACGGGGCTCATAGTCATCACGTAAATATCAACCTCCCAGCGCCGCCGAGTGCGACGGTCAGCGCCCCGAGCCACAGTACCATCCAACCCGATCATCCGAGGGACGCGTTGCCCCTTCCACTGCAGACGAGTGGCAATACCCATGCGCAGCGCAGTCGGAATAGGGCCGTCACTGTGATCGGCAGCGGAGTGAATGTCAAGGGTAGGGATGCGACGGATTTTGACGGTCGATCTCCGATTGGTGAGAGAGGTCCGAGTGTGTTGCGGCCACCGCCATTCAGGGAGGGCTCGTCTTATACTCGGGAAAGAGAAGATGGCCCTACATCTCGAACCACAACTCCAGCAAAGTCTTCCAACCTCGCTCCTCCTCCCAACTCGAACCCTACACTGAAGCACTCGTCGAGCGATCCCAATATCCCCACTTCACCTTCTCCTATTCCACCCCCAAACGGCCAATCATCGTCCCTCCTCGCGCGACGAAAAGGTCCCGTCGCTGGCAGTTCCTTGGGAGTCAACACCTCAGGCATCTCCTCTTCCGATGGGCTTACAACCGGTGAGAGGGATGCCATGGATGATTCGGCCAGCGGACCGCAAGGGTGGACGCCATCATCTCAAGGTCCCGTTGGTGGGTTCGGTGGGGCTCCGAGGCCGAGAAGGCAAAGTTCTGGTAGGACTCCGGTCTTGACGGTCAGGACGAGTGGGATCAACCCGCAGTTGCAGCATGTATCAGGCACTCAGTCGGCGGTGCAGTTGAGGGATACAGGGAGAATGTTGGTTGTAGAGAGGGATGGGTTCCAGAGGAGCACGTCGATTCCATCTGGAGGTCAGGGGCAAGCACAGGTGGATGGAGGTCAGCAACGGACGACATCAGACAATCACCGTCCACAAGAACGACAGCAACGACAGCAACCGCGTACTCAGCAGGCGCTGGAAGGTCAGCAACAACACCGTAATGCTGATAACGCGCCCCCCGCCGGTGATCAGACAACCGAGACAACCGCGTCTACTTTGATCCCTCGAAACCCGATGCTCGCTTTGGATCCTCTTATTCGTAGCGCTCCCTTGACCGTCGGCGGGAAGATGATCGTCCCAGGCTCTGGTAGACCGTCAGTTGGTCCGAGTTCTCCCGCCGGAGGAGAGCAGACCGTCCCTCCTACTCAGGTGTCAGGACACCAAAAACAGCCATCCATGTCAAGCTCGAGGCCCGTCAACCCGTTCATCAATGCGCAACGTGGAGGTGGGCAGCAACAGCAACAAGTCCCAATATCGACAACGTTAAGGACTCCACATGCGTCGCATTTCTCGATTCCGGCGAGGAACCCATATGCTACTCAGCAACCGCCGCCTCAGCAACAAACGGTCGCGGGGCCGAGCGGGCTCGGAGGCGCAAGTGGGGGTGCAGCGGCAGGTGGCGCGACGGACAAGCAGTCGTTCTTAAACCTGTTTGGACAGTTCTACGACTCGTTGAACGACGCAAAACGTAAGTCGCCATGTTCATCCTCTCTTTGAATCTGCCTCGGCTGATTCATGTTTGCGTCCCACAGACCTCAAGACATGGCTCGAGGGCCAGATCGCAAGCTCGGATAAACTGTTATCGACACTGGAACGTGCGACTAGGGATCTAGAGATCGAGCGAGCCCGACTGCGAAACGGTGACCAGCATGCGGGTGCCGGGGATGGATTGATTGTGCAACAACTCAGGACCCGTGTCACAGAGCTGGAGATGAGACTGGCTAGGATGGAAGATCGTCAGCATGACGGTCAAACGCATCATCGTCTATCACGTACACAGACTCAACGAGATTCAGCAATGTATATGGATGTAGACTCGGGCTCGGGTGGAGAGATGCCTCCTCGCCCACCTCAACACACACACGCCCGATCGGGGTCGGGGTCGCATCATGGACACCAGCAGCAGCACCGGAGGATCCCATCTAGAACTATATATGATGTAGAGATGCATGAAGGAGGCTCTTCTGCTGCGAGCTCTCCGGCGTATTCTCGTCGGGCGTTTGATTCTCGACATCCGCCTGGTCCAATCCAGCAGCAACAGCAGCAACAACAACAACAACACAATGGCCATGGTCACTTGAACACGTCCTTCCAGTTCGGTGGTGGTGCGCCTTCTCCCCATCACCTACCGATGGACCCACCCGTCCCTGCTCGTTCGAGGGCTGGGAGTAATGCTATCAATCCTCAACAGCAGAGACCAGCCATACCACTCCCTCCTATCGCCAGTTTCGCCAACGGGACGGATGATCGAACTTCCGGTACCTCGTCTTCTAGGCGAGAAGTGCCGCCACAATATAACATGGGTAGGAGAGATAGCATCACTGGTCACGCTCAGCCACCACAACAACAGCATCTCAGCCCAAATTTGCCATACTCAAGCGCTGCCCATTCCGCCTCCCGAAGCCCCCCACAACTACCCCCTATCAATGGCGGAGTGGGATCGTCTCGCTCGCCTCAGCCTCATGTCGTGGTTTCCCGGGGTTCTCCGGCGTTACGTCGTGGAGCCTCCCCCCGTGTGCTGTCCCGCGGATCGATGACGAGGGATCATGCGCCCGTTCTCCAAGGTTCCTCTCCCCCTCCCCTTCCCCCTGGCCATTATCATGCTCGGCGAGCCTCTCGAGACATGGGTGTTGCTGGGACGCGCGAACAACCCCCCAGTCACCCGCAACAGCAGCAACAGGCCAATCATCGCGGCATACAAGAGGTCTCGAAGGCCCCTTCCTCGTCAAAATCGTCAGCTTCTCCTCCAGAAGGGCAGCGACTGGTCGCTGTGGGAGGTAGAGCGCCAAACCGATAGAGTGGAGACCTCACCATCTGCTATCTTTCAATACGCTTTTCGGAATCTCTCATCTACCTCTCTTCGTTTTATTTGTTTTGTTTATTTTTCTTCTCTACTGCTGTTCGCGAACAGACAATGTGCTACCACCCCTCCATGTGCCACACCTCTGTATTTTCTACTTCTAAGCATAGCCCCTGTCAGCGGACTCCCGCCTCACGACCTAACTTGCCTCCTTTCGTTCACTCTCCTTTGCTTTCATATTGGGTCTTATCGTCGGGCGAGGTTTCGAATGTTGTGACATAGAAGTCTTTGTAGCAAAAGGAATGCAGTTTTTTCTTTCGAGTTGACGGAAATATTGGGTTACACCTCCAAGTTTTCCCCCCCTACTCTCATTATACGCCCATCAACCGCAGCCCAGTTGTCAAGTACTCCCTCAAAATCTTTCGTGATCCCCTTCGATCCCGACAGAATATCATCATCAACGTATCGTCATCAAATCCACATCTAATTGTCTCGCCGACCCTGGTGGGTTCAGTCGAAGGATCGTTTGCAAGCTCATAGAGTGGTCCGAGAGGATCAATTCCTCATGCTACTTCAAAAGCTCGAATCAGGTGATTCATGGAGGAGCAAAGTTATAATCCAGATTATCTCTCACATCGCACCACCTTCGAAATTGCATCGGCGCCACTGATCCTGGAGTTGAAGGATCTGGAGGTGATTCAGATGTTGGGTGACGGATGGCAGAGCCAAGGAGGAGGCTAAGCCCCGCGATGAAGCCAGGGAGCAGGCCGAAACTGAGAGCGCACAGCTAAATGATACACTGGGCAATAGGAGGGCCGAGAACGATGGAGAATGCTTAGCTGGAAAGGCAGCGAGGTCAATAGCTCAGAATCTGGGTGAGATATCATCATAACCTGATATTGCCTTGGACTATATCCTTCATCTGCCAGTGCACTCCTCTAAGACTATGCGCCGCCCCTCATGGGACCCGACGCACCATCTACGTCTGTTAGGCCAACCGGCATCCCATCGTCGATCCCAATCCAATCCTTGCCAATCGCACCACCGATATACCCTCTCTCGTCCTCTCGATCTCCTCATCAGTGCTCGTAACTCTGAGCGCTTCAAGCATGCCGCAGCCGTCCCAGACGCTGCAATCACCGTCGCTGTCGCAGGCAACGTGCACCTCGCGCAAGACTGGGTTCACCAAGCCAGACGGAGTAGTTGCCACAGGTGGTGAATTTCACTGTTTCGTTGGATTTCGAGAAGACAAGCTTCATGTCTATGAAAATCACCCCGGTCTCGCGTGGGCTCATCGCGAAGGTGTCTATCAGTTGATATATTACGCACATGTCCAAGGACGACTTTACGGCGAGAGACCCGGTATGCTCGTCATCCATACGGCTTTTCAAATTTTTGCCACACCCGACGACAAGAACATCATCACGATCGAGGCGACACCAAGTCCTCCTCACAACCAACAATTGAGGTGGAGGCGCCAATGTCAATTGAGGATCTCGATAACTCGCCTACCCGATGTTGGTTCACCCCTGGTGACCAAAAGACTCTCCAGTACAACATCCTCGCCCAAAAGCGATACATCCGCTTTTTCCAGTACATGTAATATATTGGGGCACACGCAGCCGTCCCAACTGTGGAGGAATGCAAAACGCTTCCCAGACCCCGGAAATTACAAGAAGTAGGTCCCAAGCCTCAACACGTTCGATCCGGGAATTCTCGACGGCGATTTCTAAGCAACTATCTCCACCCCCTGCCGCCCCACCCAAATATGACCCATGACCAGGTGGACGTGAAAGTGAGCGGGATGCACGCGAAGGTGAGAATCATCTTGACAACAAAGAAGGTGGATATAGTGGCCCGATTGATTCCCAAGCCCACAACTTCAAACTTACGCTCAGCTTATATCCAGATTGTGATTTTGAGTACAGCAATGATAACCTCAACCTGGAGCGAAACACCTCACCTGCTCCTGAGTCTTCTACCTCAGGTGTGGGAGATTAAAGGACTCCTTTGGAGAGCTATCGTGTTTACCTCTGCGAAGCTCAAGTTCGTTTGTGTACCATTGATCCCGAAGAGGTTGATCAGATCGTTTACAGCACTGACAATGGACGTCCCACTCTTGTCTAACGTCAATCTCGGGAGAGGCGCTAGTCCTCGATTCAACACACTGTTGATGAATATGTACCCATGTTGGTTTTCATGAAGGGCTTACTACGAAAGGCGTCTTAAACAATAGGTCTTGACGCAATGCGAGGATGATGCGATCGGGTGAGGAAACGCGTTTGATGATTGCTTTATGGATATATTGTTAGCCGAACTTTATGCTAAAGATGCAGATGGGTTATATTCTGCCTGTGGTCATGTAGATAAGACAGTGGTCGCCCTGATATCTACTATAGAATAGGAAGCTGCCGATGACTTGACAAAGAATGGTTTGGTGATGTACTGGTTCTCGACAGCCGACATGAGATGCACGCCCTGGAAACCAAGGATATAGAAGCTAGAAAAATGGAATAGAGGATAAGATAAGCTCGACAGGCCCTCCATTTTGGGTATTAGCTGTACAAGGCTTAGTTGGAGAAATGTCCAGGGGTAAGTCGCCGACACGACGCTTTGGGCTCACGTCCTTGGCCAACCTTGCAGAATTGATGCGCCATTTCGCACTAAGAACCATTAGCCGTGAAGAAGAGCTAATCATAATCTGTATTGTATTAAACTCGACATAATGCGAATAGAGAGTGTGCCCAGATTAATATCCTTATGATCAATAATGTCAAAAGAAGTGCGCGATCCGCTGCCTCGGTGTTTAATATTGTAAGTGACACAGGATCTGATCTAGTTTCTGACACCCACGATCGCGAGCTGAAGGTGCAGTCAGCCAGTGGATCCGCTTTATTTCCATTCAGTGCACTGACGGTAAAATCATCAAGTCGGTCACCGATCTGCTGTCAATTAAA
>WSTV01000448.1:0-24672 GCA_019632285.1 Tulasnella sp. 332 | reverse complement strand
CGACGTGGCACGTGTATCTGCCTCCCGAGCACGGCGCTGCATGGACAATCCCGCTCCCAATTCAAAACATTCCCCGTGTCTTTCAAGGTTAGGTCGCCTACTTTCGAACTGCATGGTGGAGAAGAACCCGCATCTTCACGCCCAACTTATTCACGTGAAAACACACCCTGGCGCGTTTGGCCCAACACTTGTTAATGCGTATTCAGTCTTATATGTATCTATCACTGCATGAATTCCCAAATTCTCAATTCGTCTTATGAACTCATGCTCTAGGGGTGGAGCAGGCGGACATAAGAGGCTGGTGTGCTCATCCCCTTTTCCACCCAAAACTGCAACTGACGGAACTCGTGTTTACGGTCTAAATAAAGAATCTTGATGGGAGACATGTGTTTAATTACATTGAAAGATGGTGCAACCCGGTTTCCTGGAGCGTGAAACGCGAACGATACTAATCTAGCCAAGCACTCTCCTTGAAACGACAGCGAGCCGTAACAACTCACCCCTTGCCAGCAACCGCCCCTCCTCGCTTATAAGTATGGTAATGTGAACAACGGAGCGGAAACATATTCCTTTCCTCTCTTCGATCTTCTTCTTCATCACCTAACCAACCTTTTTTTTTATTTTGAAAAAAAAAAAAAAACCTTTCACCCTTCTTACGAGCCTTCCCCGGTTGATTTCGACCCAAAGTATACTTTTTCATATTCTCTTATACCTTTCTCATTTTCACCTCGTACGATGACCCGACTCACATACATGATGGTCCTCTGTCTCGCTGCCGCTGCCATGGCCGTTCCTCGCCGACTCAATGACGATGACTATAATGGCTACTCCGACCAAAGGAACCCCAACCAAAAAGAGTGCACTCGATTGACCAAAGAAGCCTCACGTGCCGCCCAACAAATCAACAACGGTGTAAGCATGGTCCAAGACCTGACTCCGTACAACACCCTCTCGCAAACCACGATGGCGATGGCGAATCACGATTGTGATGTCTCGTTAGAGATCACACAGGCACTCATGGAGACGCAGAGAAGGATGGCTGAGGAGTTGAGGGGCCTTCCAAAGGCGTCACCCGGTATGGTGGACTGTAGGTTGATCGACAAGCAGGTTGCGAAACTTGTGGAGAATTATGAGTCGTTGAAGGCCAAGGGAGGAGATGTGACGCACGTGAAGGCGATGCTTGATGCGATGAAGGAGCATACGGATTCGGCTGGTTGTCGTGTAGAGTATTCGATGAAGGGCTGAGCGATGGAGGTTTAGCTTGTTTTGTAGATTCATTGAGCGTGATCAACGTGGACCGCTTGTTTTATCATTCTTCCACTGGCCTTCTTTGTGGTGCTGCTTGGCTCTTTCTTGAATCACACGCTCCCTGCAACAGAACAGAATCACCAGGAAAGAGCGAGCGAATGGAAGCCAAGAACACCGTGCTTGTGGGAAACGGCGATTGGAAAACTGTACAGCACCAGTTTTTACGTTACCTCACTCATATCTTCACTTGAGTCCAAGCGGATGGCCGATACCTCAGTTTCAAACTCAAACTCACCATCGAGGCCCGTAGAGGCAAGCAAGTTCCTCTTGCACAAGTGAAACGCACGCGACTAACCCAATTATTTAACGAATGATGGCGTCAATAGGATACTCTACTCTCTCCTGTCACACCCCCCGCTACTACTACTACTTCGGAAGATGTGCTTGCACTGAAGCGGAGGTATCTTGCCTCGCTATCGTCGCACGAATTGGTGGAGCTCATTATGCAGTTGGACCAAGATCGGGAGATGCCGATCTTTCCATTGGATCTGACACCTGTTTCGCGTTCGCATTTGGAGAACGGGGCGCGGAAAACCATTCTTCGAGAAAACGGAACGCATATGGCTCGGCGGCGAGAAGATGATGGCGGCGCACCGTCGTATGATGATAGGCATGTACTTGACGGTGCTGCTGGTGATGCCCCTTCTTCTCCCGTTCTCAACGGCGCCAGCGTGGCGCTTCCTTATAGCTCGGCACCCACTTCCACCTCGAGGGCCCCGCACCTTTCGTTCCTCCTCTCCACTCCATCCGCACCTCCACCTCACCCAACTGCCACGCATCCTCTCCCTTCTTCTGCCCTGACAGACACAAACGCAAACACTGCTACCCCGCCAATCATCCGCTCTCCTTCTCCATACCCACCTTTCCACGAGAACCCTTCATCCTCTCAGCATCACCAGAACCCCGACTACCCATCTCCTCCAGTGGCAGGTGGACCCTCTGCCGCACTCGCTCGATCATCATGGGACACGGGCATGCCGAGCTACGAGGAGATGATTTGTATGGCCCTCGTGGAGATCGCGGATCCGGAAGGTTGCGCTCCGAAAGTTATATTTGATTGGATGACTAGGTGCAGTTACTTTGCCTGTTGCGATGATCATTGAATTGATTGTGTGTAATCGGGTTATTGTGAAGCCATTTCCCACTTGTGAATAATTTTCGAGCGTCTGCGCATCAAGCCCTTCAGAAGACCTTCAAGCGCGGGAGGCTGCAGAAGATCGGGAGCAAGTATCGTCTAAACCCTGGGTGGAGTGGTGGGACTGTCAGTATTACCTTGCGCTCTCTTCCTGTTCTTAGATATTGCTCTTGCTAATCTTCCTCTCCGAAAACTCACCTGTATTCTTTTTCATATGTCGCCCCTACCACATTTCCTCCAAATGTGCTTTTCAGACATCTCGACGAACGACCAGGAGACCACAAGCAGCGGCGGGTGCTACAGCCCCAGTCTTACCGTTCTCAGCTACAACCACCCGTGGAGGATTCTCTGCGACGAACACAACGGCCACGAATGGGAACGGGAACTCGTGGCATACGACCCTCATGCCAGGATTATCACATTCGCTATTACCTTCACATCATCACGCACCACAACGCCAGCCGTATCCTTCTTACCATTCCCACCCGCAACCTCATCCGCCGTCGATGACATCGATGCACCCCCATCCTCCGCATCATCAAGAGGTGTTCCAACCTCCCGGTGTAGCGCTTCTTCAGGCGATCGCTGGGATCAATGGCATGATTGACCATGATCACGAGCAACACGAGGATAGGGAAGAGGAGGATCATGGGGACGCAGACGAGGATGCAGAGGGTGAGATGGAGATGGAGCAGATGGAGGTGGACGGTGCTGGTGGTGGAGCCACGACCGAGGATGATGAGCCGGAGGGAGGAAGGGGTCGGAAGGCCGAGGAGCAGGAGGAAGGGTCCGATGACGAGGACGGCGGTGATCCGCAAAGCGCGCTCAAGGCTTCTTTAAAGGCCTCTCTTCTCGATCTCGCGGCGCAGCTGAAGATGGCATCGGCTTCAACGTCGAATCCTGCTGCTATACCACCCGTTTTGACAACAAATCCAGCGGCCACGACTACAGCCACAACATGATTTCTGGATGCCTTGTTTGTTACCGCAATGAGGCTCTTACTCAGTTGAAAAGCTGTTGTACTATGAATGATTTAAAAGTCTCAGATGATCAATGTGCACGGGCGCGGTAAGGGGCGGGGAGGAGGCGGAGCTCCGAGGACCAGTAGACATTTTAGAAAACGAACTCGAGGGACCAATCAAACGCTCGCAAATCTCGATCCGGGCCAAATTATCATTCCATCCCTCCCCAATCACCACCCAATGCAGGCCACCGCATTGTGTCGTAGGTTATCATCAGCGGTACGAATCTGCTTTCAAGTGGTGTCGAATAATCATGGCGAAGCTTACGCGTCATAAAAGTATAGCGTGAACGTCGTCCGTCGCGCACTCGCTACCGCCTCCACCATCCCACCACAGTCCACACCTCCAACAAAACCGAATGCTTTTACGGAAAAGCTCGCTTCGGGACCATCCTTTGACGATTTTGTATCTGGTGATGCGTTAGAAGTCGACGAGGGACCTGCGAGAGTTGTGTTGGGGAATACCCAAGGGTGAGCTTGCTTCCCCCTGCTCCCCTTCTCACCCCAAAGAACTTCGCCCTTGTACCCGTTTCTTTAATGATGGCATGACTCGTTTAGGCCTCGACTCCCAGCGCATTTGAAGACAAGTATACCCAAAGGTGCCTCGTTCACAAATATTAAGAAGGATCTACGTGGATTGGGATTGCATACGGTATGCGAGGAGGCGCGTTGTCCGAATATCGGGGACTGCTGGGGCGGAACTCCAGGAGCGACTGAGGAGGAGAATAAGCGGAAAGCTACAGCCACGATTATGGTGAGTGCCATTTCTTTGTTTACTGGTGGCTTTTGAGGGAGTGGTCAAACATGATGGGGTGGCGCCTCGGTAACCTTTGTGTTACTGCCTTGATTCCCTCCATTGTCAATCGGGTTATGGTCAGAGTGCACGAAGACCTTGGACAAGGTCTTCAAACCCAACCCTCCCGAGTGTATCGTCTGAACCACAGCGTCAAACCAACCCTCACTAGCCCTCTTGAGCTGATCCACTCTTGCTCTTTGAAGCTGATGGGCGATACGTGCACCCGAGGATGTAGATTTTGCTCGGTCAAGACGTCCCGTGCCCCGGAACCTTTGGATATACACGAACCCGAGAATACAGCAGAGGCTGTCAGTCGATGGGGTTTGGGTTACATTGTCCTCACCAGCGTAGATCGAGATGGTAAGTCGACCATTCTTCCCCTGTGTCTTGCTCTACAGAAGCTTAATCTATCTTTTATGCGTTCCCATAGACCTCGCAGATGGTGGCGCTGCTCATTTCGCCTCTACTATTCGCAAGATCAAACAGAAAGCCCCCAACATTCTCGTCGAAGCGCTCACTGGAGACTTCCAAGGCAACCGCTCGGATGTTGAGATGGTCGCTCGGTCTGGATTGGACGTGTATGCACATAACGTCGAGACGGTCGAGGCGCTCACGCCTTTTGTGAGAGATCGAAGGGCAAACTTCAGGCAGAGTCTGAAGGTGCTGGAGTGGGCCAAGGAGGCAGGGGTGAAAGTGACCAAGACTAGTATCATGTTGGGCGTTGGAGAGAATGAGGACCAGTTGATGGATGCGTTAAAAGGTCAGTGCTGACAACGACTCTGTTTGATAGTTGAAGTCAAACCTAACGTCCCGCGTCGCTTAAAGAGCTCCGAAAGTCGGGAGTGGATGTGGTGACATTCGGACAGTATATGCGTCCGACGAAGCGGCATATGAAAGTGGAGCGGTACGTTGAACCCGCAGAGTTCGATCGATGGAGGGAGGCGGCACAGGATATGGGCTTCTTGTATGTGGCGAGCGGGCCGCTTGTGAGGAGTAGTTACAAGGTGGGTTTCGTTCTCTTCACTTATAGAGGTGGAGTTCCTCGGGGTACTGATTCGGTATTGAACGTGGACAGGCCGGCGAGTTCTATATCGAGAACATTCTCCGAGGTAAGTCTGCCACCGTTGGGCGGACGATCACGATGGAAGACAAGTTGATTGGCGCGGGCGGATTGCTATCGAAACCACAGACAGTTTCATAAATTATCCTTGAACCTACATCCCTGCGCTAAAAGACATGATATTCTGCCTCACTCGTCTTGCATGTATCCGCTCCATGATGAGTACAAGACGATGAGTCTATCGACTCCAAAACAAAGGAGCGCCGGGTACGTGGGAAGCCCTGAATGTGTTCCGTAACGGCCTCATATAAACCCCAACCACATCTTACATTCTTCGGGATTATGAACTCCAACGAGCCCTCCTCTTCCTCTTCATCTTCCAACACACCCTCACTTACTGACATTGCTTCCTCTTCTTCCACCCTTCCACTCTCTCAGCATCGGCCCCTCAAGAGGACTGCAGATCAGGTAGGATTGGAATCTTCTGGACAGCCGCTACCAGACGCCAAACGCGTGAAACAAGCTAGAGAAGGAGAAGTGCCACACTCAGGGATGCAACATGAAGATGAAATGGAAGATGTGGATAGTCGAAGGGTGGATGAACAGCTCTTGATGCAGATGGATGGTGTGGTGGTTGAGGGCGAACGAGAACAACAGGAGGTTGTGGCCAAGTCCAAGTCGGATGATAAGGAAGGAGGAGAAGAAGATGCCCGGGTCATGGCGGTGAAAGGAAACAATGTGGAAGTAGACAAAGCGCTCAAGTATGCAGAGGATATGGAGGATGAGCTCAGGTACCGTCGCCGTGTTCTTTGAACTCGCTGGCCGTTGAAGATGCTCATTTAGACGCGTTCGTGCTCTACGCTGCATAGATGCGGTTGTTGCACCGGGCTCCTCTACCGGGTGAGGCATATCAATCCATCTCATGTATCGCTCGGCTTATAATCATTCTAGCCCGTGGTCGTAACGCCCTGTGGTCACTACTTCTGCGGATCCTGCTGCGTCCTCTGGGTCCGAAACGGTGGGACCTCTTGCCCTGCGTGCCGTCAGCCATCCACGAGCGTGTCCCCTTCGCGTCTCCTGGAAGGTTTCATTCAGATCTTACTTCAGACGTACCCCGAGAGGCAGAGAACTCAAGCGGAACGCGATCAAGCCGACGAGGTGTATCAACTGTCAATGGGTATCTCCATCCCACCACCCCGCCCCGCGAACTCAGAGGGCGCGTTGCTCCCCCAATCGCGGTCGCATGATCCACCGCCGGATAATTTGGCGAGGCCGTGTCCTCATTGGTATGTCAAAGGGGACCCCTTGTCTTGGGCTGGAAACGCGCCGACTGATGGCATATCCCCTCTTGTGTAGTCTTCCCAATAATGAATTCGGCTGGCGGTGCCCTCGCCCACTCGCAGACCCGACCACCGATCCCACGCAAGCGTGGAACCTCGACAACGGGACACCCCCAGGGCACGCGTGGTGCGGATATTGTGACGAGCTGCATGCCGTGGGTTCACCATCAACCAGTCGATGCTCGATATGCACGACCTCGTTCTGTGGGCTGTCGGTCCCGAGCCTCTGTGTGGCGAATCATATGAGCTCGGCGATGTTACCCGTGGCGGTTAGCAATTTGACGGGGATCATACAGAGTCAAGACGTGTATGAAGCTTTTTTAGGGAATGCAACAGAGGTATGTTCGTTACAATCCCTTTTTGAACTGACCGGTGACTTAAGTAAACTGCGATGAAATTACTCGCGCAGGTGGAAGTGCTTTTTGATTGGTTGAGAGATGATGGAAGAGGGCCAAGGGGGATGCTGTTAGACGTGAGCTTCCATTGGCCACTATCGCTCATATCTGGTGATGTGTTGGTGAACGTCGGCATCACATTTTTATCCATGTAGATGATTGAAAAGATCCGCAGCACTCCGGATGGATTCCAAACCTTGATCGAGCAAGGCGTATTCATTCGGAATGACGAAGACGGGATGCGCACACCTCCTTCTCCAATGGCCAACGTTAACGCCAACCAAAATGCCAACAATAACACCCTCCCCATCGATCCGGCTAGCGCTATTGGCGAGGACGAGGACGATGATGATGACGACGATGACGATGACGATGGAGATGATGAACCAATCATGGTGGACGCCAGCATCGTCATTCCTGTTGTTCCACAGGAGGCCGTGTCAGTCCCAGCACCTCTCGCTAATGGGTCTCCTGTGCCAGAGAACATGGCTGCTCCACCAGCTTTAGTTATACCGGAATCTGACCCTCAGCTTCCCGAGGACGTCATTGAACAAGTTAGGAGCGCTCCCGTTGATGCACCTGTACCTGTACCTCCAGGGGTAGCACCCATACCGCAACCAGCGCCGGCGGCGATTCCCGCTCGTACCTTCAGCCGTATTTGTCGAGAGTGTGCGCATAGTCTATTCATTACCCGATTGTACGACTGGTGGGCTGGTGAGAGGGCAGAGGTCGTTGCCAGCTACGAGGAGATGCAGGCAAACAAGTTGATCGACGATGCGCAGATGAAGGACTCGGATAAGGAAGGGGTGGTGGAAGGTGGCTCGGAGGTCGCAACAGGCGATGCAGTAGAGCCTAGCGTGGTACCCGCGGATGAAGCCGCAGGGGTAGGACAAGATGTGGATGAGAAGTTCGAAGGTTTACCTTTGTGGGTTTTGGACGGCGCAAAGAGGAAGGATTGTGAGCTTGGACGTCAATGTGGAAGGCAGTATGAGACCAGTCATGCGAAGGAGTGTGAGTTATATCCGTCATCCCATTGATCACAGTTTTGTCACTCATGCTGGCTCTGGTTTGGCGTAGTCAATCACATTATCGCGCCACCGCGGCCAGTACCCCCACCACGGCTACATACTGAAAATACTACGGGAGACTCTATTCCTGCAAATGTCGCGCAAGTGCCAACTGATGCTGTTGGAACCGGTTCCGCCGCCGAACCGCCAACTGATTCCAACATTCTTGTTGTGGATGACGATGACGATGATGGCGAAAACGATCACGATGTGCGAATGGAGGACGTACCGGATCTCTCGATCATGCTTGCGGCTGCCAATGCTGCCAATGGGACCTCGCTGCATGGCGATGTGGAGATGTCCCCTCCCAACGCCCCTGAACACGTGGCAGCTGGACCGTCATCTTTCAGCAATGCAAGCTCGAGCGCCGGGGCTCCCGCCGTGAGTCCTTCTGTGTCGCGGCGATCGTCAAAGGGCGTCGGCCCACAGCACGATCGAACCACTCATTACAGGGAAGCCGATCAGGATGCGGCGATGGAGGATGTGGATCGAGATGCTATTGCGGTCGAGCGGTCTCTGGAAACATCTTCTAGAACCACTTCTTCCTCTGGCATCGGAGCTAGCGGCGGGGTGAATGGATTCCCGTCGCAGGCACAGGAGGCAACTGCATGACATACATGTTCGTATTCTCATTCTATCGAGTATGGATTCCCTTTCTTTTTTCTTGTTCCCTTTTTCGTCTGCTTTGTTCTTTCCCCGTTATGGTCTTGCGTTGATCTAAATCATCTGCCACCAGCTTCCAAGTCCGAATCAGCGCGGTTTGCAGATGGTTAGATATCATTTGGCCTTTATCTATTGGCACCTGCCCTTCTTCTCTTCCACTCGCTGTCCCTGTTCGTTGTACGTAGTCCTGAAGTTATTAACTGAATTTCTGGTCCCCCACCCTGCTGTCTTCGCAGAAACATACACTGCGTGTGAACCACCCCCACGACATCCAAAAATCCTCACTTGTCCACCCAGACTATTTCATGGAGACACTATCTCGACGAGAAGAGGAGGCACTTGTCAAAGCTACGAAAGCACGAGCTCTTAAGGAGTGTGAGGGATTGGTAGAAGGTACAATTTAGCGGCCTTCCATGACAGATGGAGGTAAACCTGAACGCGTAATCAACCAATCTTCTCCTTCCAGATTTTGCTGCATGCGCAACGGGACGGACGATCTCCGTAGTCTGGGCATGTAAGGATCAGCTGAAAGCGATGCAAGCTTGCGTCGCCCAATAGTCAGTCTCGAGCTGGTCAGGCATTTGGATGATCTTCTGCTGACCGTCTTGTCATATTTACCAGTACTAATCAAGACAATATGGACGAGCTGCGTGCAGAGTACGTGAAACTAAGACGGCATAAGACGAGGGAAACGGCGATGGAGGCGAATGTCTGACCAAGGCCATGCGGTGCGCCTGCGTTTGTCACAGTTCTTCTCGCCTGTGCCCTGACGCCTGCACATAGTTTCTCATCCAGAGCGTCGCGTGATCGCTACGTCCTTATACTTTGTCACTCCAACGATTATGATGTGTTGCCTCCTAGCAATACAGCTACGCCTTATGCCCAGAAGGCGTCTTCTGACGAGAGTAGATAGCATGATCTCCCACTGCTTTCCTCGACCCATCTCAGTCGTTCTGCAAATGGATAGATTTTGGGAGGCCGAGTCAACAATAATCCTATCTATCTAGACAGGTGCACGGACCATAGGATACAACAATCTTTTTCGCAGGTTTCTAGAAGCCTTAGCAAGAACATTGAAAGCGTTGGAACCGTTTTTGTTCTCGACTTCATCATGAGATAGTAATGATCATTCGGCCCCTCAACTGTCGTTGCCCAGTGACTATCTTGGCTACAGCGCTATGCAATCCTCCATCGACCTACATTAAGAATCACTCGCCTTGCACGCAAACCATCAGTATGTTTTGGATCATCAGTTGAGCTCAAGCCAAGCCCTCCCCTTTTCTTTCGACTGTCTCTCCGATCGTGTGGCCACCATCACCTGTATGTTCGCTTGAAATGTCGTTCATACAAATATGCACATAGTTCGTCTGGCTGCACATTATGATAGATAGGTGACGCTGCTCTCCAATACAGCGTTTCCGATCCCAGATATTTTGAGCAGGCCATTGGGCGAAGCAGAATAACGTTTCCATGCTTGCCCTATTCTAGGCCACATATTTAAATTGCACGCGTGATTATCGGGAGGACAGGTTGCAAGCTGGCCAGAGAATTTAAGAGTGGATTGACACCAGTAATACTCAGGAAACATTGCGAACATGACCTATGGAGGGATCGACCACACTTCAAGCCACGTGATAGCGACCTCATCAACTTTGAAGGCACTTCACAAGCACTGGGAGTAGTCTACAAAGAGGCGCGCATAAGCTTTGATGTTTCCTTGGACAATAATAGTCCGCCAGTCACTCACAAGGGTTGCCAACCTGGCACGTAGAGCCAGCAGCGCATGTGGTGCACCCAGTCCAGCCGATTCCGCCACATTGGCCATATAGTGCGGTCGTGCTAGTTCGGGAATAGTGAAGTTCAGAAAATTAGTAGCGTGTTACGGGGATTAAGCAGGATAATCGAGCATACCAGCCTGAAGTACCTGTAGAGGTGGTCACAGCCGAGCTGGTTGTAGTCGTGGTGGTCGAGCTAGTGGAGGTGTGTGAAGTAGTTGCGGAGGATGTACTGTCGGCGCTGACAGTGCAAGAGCCGGTGCCAAGGGCGGTCGCGCACAGCTCAGCATAACCATTCGCATAGTGCTGCAGACGAGCAGCAACTTCGTACGCTGCTGGCTTTGGGTTGCCGTTCGAGTCGAAGAGTGTGCCAGCTGCGGAGGCTCCGAGCCAAGACTCGTCGTCGCGCGTGTCCCAGTTGATGAACTCGTTGCAGTTGCTTGCGTACAGGCATGCCTATAGAATAATCGATACCGTCTTAGCTTGGATACGATTGGAATGATAACAGTGGTAAGACTTACGTCGAGGTAATCTCCCCAAATGGCTGCCTGGTAGCGCTCAGTTGCGCTGTCAGTGGCAGCAGAGATGTCGAGTTCGGTGACCATTGCCTCGACCCCAAGAGCCGCGAGAGTGGCGAATGTGCTCTGAAGTGCGGACTTGGAAACAAAGGAAGATGTCGAGACATGGCTCTGGAAGCCAATAGCGAGGCGGGAGAAAGGGATGCTCGTGCTGCTTTGTACATCCTTCAGGACAGCAATCACGCAAGCCGTCTTCGCGTCGTTGCCACCTGTAGGATTTTCGGTTGTCAGCAGCGATCGGTACAACACATGAAGGGAAACAGCAAGCATACCAGTGTTGTAGTCATTGATGGCGAGCCTGGTGCTCGAGCCAGCGTATGTGTACGCAGTGCTAAACGCAGTGTGTACGAATGATAGATCTGTGACGAGGTTGGTGCTCCCTCCATCTACCGTCTTGGTAGGCCAGTCTCCTTTGTTCTGCACACACTGCAGCGCGGTCATGCCACTTGAGACGCCATCACCAACAATCTCGTTCACAACGTCCCACGAGGTTACGGAGGCACCCATGCCTTGGATCTCCTGCTGGACGTGCTGGGGGATGACGTTGTCCACAAGGTCGCTCGCCGTGATGCTTCCAGGTAGCCATGACTATGGAAGATTGGCAAGGTAAGTAGTAAGTAGAATCTTCTCATCAGGATAGCTTACCGGGGTTTGGGAGTGCCAGAAGGTATTATGGCCGCGGAAGGAGTTGCCGTTCGTAGTGGCAAAGCTTTGGACGGCCAGGCATTCGGTGAGATCACTCGTACCACGAGTGGGCTCGGTGGCGTCCCATTTGCACCCATTCTCAGCAACGACATGATTGAAGAAGCTGGTGAACACGCTGGTTTGGAATGATTGAGCTGCAGTATAGGTATCGTATGTGGAGCCAAAGTGGAAGGCCGAGCCCTTGCGCGTCGAGACCGCGCTCAAGACCGACTTGACATTCAGTGTTCCCGTTGATGCGTAGCCGTGGTCGATCAGTAGGGAGACGGTGGGCACCGCAAAGGCAGGTGAGGCGACGGCTGTGAGGAACAAGAAAGAGGTAATGGCGAAAGACATGTTTGAAACAAAGTGCAGATCTGCTGAAGCTTTTCGATATGATCCTTGTGGATGGGATGATTGCTTGCGGACCAGTCATCCATAGACGTCGGTGGACCTTTATACTCG
The DNA here is from genome assembly GCA_019632285.1 of Tulasnella sp. 332. Classification (NCBI taxonomy): domain Eukaryota; kingdom Fungi; phylum Basidiomycota; class Agaricomycetes; order Cantharellales; family Tulasnellaceae; genus Tulasnella; species Tulasnella sp. 332. The sequence continues at coordinate 12,388 of WSTV01000448.1, read as the reverse complement.
ATGAGCCAAGGAGGTTCTTCGGTTGTGATCTGTCATGGTAGCAGCGGCCGATTTCGCTGCAGCTTGGTCCAGTCCGTTCGTGATGCCGCCGAAGTTTTGTTTGGAAATCATTTGATCGACGGCTGCTCGACAGTAGATGGGGGAAGGGTTGGACTGCTCAGATTCTGCTGTGGCCGCGCGAACATCTCGGAAGTCGCGTGTCGCATATATCCGGTTTGAAATTGTCGCGTGTCGCAGGCAATCCCCTGCTGGTTTCCGGTGTGATAGGTAGAAGGATCTTCTATGGCGCTGCTTTCGACTAGAGATCATATAAAATTGTAGTAAGACCTTGCCTCACGTCTTAGCCTGAAGCAGATATCCGTTGCGATTGCCGGATGTCGGAAAAATCTTTTCAAAGCTTTCAAGGTCCCGACACGCCCCGACAAGGTGAGAGACCTCCGGTCCCCATCAGGAAATCAAAGCGGCCGGGAGAAGAAATATCATCCATTTAATATAGCCCTTGGGTTACTTGCCGCACGGGGAAAGATAAAATTAGATTAAACTTGCTTCTCTGTCAAGACATTACCGGGATGCTCCGCAAGTCTATAATTAGGTTGATTCGCCAAGCCCAACCTGGTGCATTGGCTCAGTGATAAGAACTCAGCGGTCGCGCAGATCTGGAAGCGTCGTCAGAAAAACGAAGTGATTGCACATGCAAATGTTCAGCTTCTTTGCGCTGACGTTCACCACTGCGATTTTTCTGTCTTTCCTACCTACCATCCTACTCAATCACCTTGTTTCGGCCTGAAATGAGACAGAGATTCTTCTTCCCGTTCATGTATATACATTTTCATTGTTTCTCAGCATAGATGCTTACTTTTCCCACCAGTCCAATTGGCCAGCCAGCTGACAAGACGCTTGCCCACCAGTGAAAATTAGCCTCGCTTAAATTTAATGCCAGCGGCCTACCACCGGGTGAGGATATACATAGCGTAACGGATCAGCAGAGCTCGCCTCATGCTCCAATCCTTCGATCTAGTCCAAGATCCGGAGCATAGCCGGGCCAGTCTCCTCTTACGATCGTCTTTTCACTGTGTGCCTACCCGGAGTATTTATATGAAGGATGCTCATGGTTCCCCTGTTGCCGCCCGCTATAATACTGGCTTCATGGCCTCACTCTTGCGTCAGGAAGGAAAAGATTCTCATACTAGCCCGGAATGATGTCGCAGTGAGACACCATTGGGTGTAACTTGCATCTTGATTACCTGGGCGAATTGTTCTAGGAGGCGGAGTTCCAGACTGATCTTTGCGACTTTGACTGCAGCTCGTCTTTTCAGTGCCGAAAGCAGATGGTGGGCTGGATGCACCTTTAAGGCCACACAGTCTATGTTGGCATAGATAGAACCACAAAACGAGGAAGAGCGGGGGATTGGCTTGGTTAAGCATAAAGTCCATCGATTGCGCCACGATACAAGTCGTAAGCGTCCTTCCTGTCGTCACGGTCAGCATCATGGCATATTGAGCGAACATATCACACCCCATGCGAAGGAATGAGCTAACCGTCGGATTTTAAAGGTTGGCGTGAGCGTGTTATTCTCCGTGCTGAACGGTTCGAGGGAGAGATGGACCCCTCGGACTGTCTCAAAGCTACAATTAAAGGTCTTGTGAGTTGAAGTTCGTGTTAATAGTAAGAAGGAAAGGAACATACCCCTTCAGGCCAGACTTCTTCGCGTGCGCCGTCATCGCTTCAAGGACTGCCTTATTGACATTTGGGTCTCTCACAGCTGTTGCTATCCCAGTAGTGTCGTTGGAGTCGAAAGTACAACCAGCCTTAGCCGCGATCCCTGAGAGGGCAGCAATCTCGGGCACTACAACAGCCACAATGAAGTCCTTGAGGGAGTCACCGTAGATAAATATCTGGGCCACCACGGGACAGGTCGAATAGACCTGTGATGTCACAGGAGGGAACGATATCAATACGAATGAGGGAGGTGCGAATAGCAAGAAATTACGTTTTCGATTTTCTCGAGGGCCACATATTCTCCTTGGCTGAGCTTCATGATGTTCTTGACACGATCGACTATCACAGACGACGGGATTAGGTTATTCTGCCTCTTCATTCCCGAAGTTTTGTAACTCACTGATCTTGAATCGTCCAGCTGCATCCAATTCGGCAACATCACCAGTATGGAACCAACCCTCCTCGTCAATCGCTTCACGGGTCTTCTTCTCGTCTACGAAAATTGTTTCCGGCCATTAGGTTGGTTCTCGATTATTGTAGGTCGCAGTACCTTTGTAATATCGAGTGAACACATTGGCCCCACGAACACATAACTGTTTAAAGCAGGAAACGATACATGAATCTTAGGACAAAATGGGGGGGGAGAAGCTTGAAGTAAGGGTAATGCAGGTATCTAAAGCGCACCTCTCCCCTAGGATTTGGTGTATCCGATGACCGATACTCGAGCTCGGGTACATCGACGAGTTTGAGTTCATTTCCCGGAGTTGCTCCGCCGATTGTTGAGGCTGCAAGTGGATCATCGGCCAAGGTTCTGGACCCAGAGGCGCATGTCTCAGTGAGGCCGTACCTAGTCTGGGTCAGAAATATAGATTTTGATCGCAAAGCTAGAATTAAATAGTCTCACCCCTCCATGACCTCACACGCGAAGGCAATCTTCAGGAAGTCCACAACGGAACGGCTGATGGGAGCGGACGCTGACGTGATAAAATTTACCTGTCCTCCGAGAACGGCTTGCGCCTAAATCATATCATCGGTAGGTAAGTGTCGAGAGATTATGAGATGTGGATGAATGGTATGAAGACGCACTTTTCTGAAGACGAGTGCATCCCACAGTATATGAGTGAAGCCACCCGATACTTGGAAGTTGGCTTCCTTCGTGGCGACTGCTTGACGGAAGAGAATTCCTAAACACAAAGCATGTATTAGACCAGAATCGTGATATAAGCTGACGGATGTTGATCATGCCTTTGAGACCTGGCGCCTGCGTAGCTGCCATTAAACTGGCGTATATTTTATTCAGTACGCGAGGGACCTATTTGAAAAATAAACAAATGATAGCATAAGCGAGCATGAAGCTATGCTTTCGAGAGGATACATACAGAAGGGAAGAAATGCGGCTTGAGAACCTGCATATCAGCCAGCAGGTTGGCAGGACTGCCCGTAAAGTACCCTATTCGCCCACTATAGATGACTGATCAACTGGTAGGCTCGTTGACACTATTACTCATCCGTCTCTTACCCAAGAGCGAGAGTAAGAAGCTCGCAGAACCGTCCGTATATATGCGCCAAGGGTAAGTAAGATATGAGTGTAAAATTTTCGGGAAGAATGGTTAAGCCGTGCAAATGGCTGCGTGTGCCGGAGGCGAGATTTCCGTGTGTCAAAACCACGCCTGTTGGCGAGCGTTTCTGATGCGTGAGTGGTCCACCATACATCGAGGAAACGGAACAGACCCACCCTTGGGGTTGGCAGTCGTTCCAGATGTATATGATACGGCAGTCAGCTGGTCTAAAGTAGCCTTGATGGGTTGTACCGGGTTCTTAATTCCGCCCGCTTCGACTGTGAGAGAAGTTAGTTGAATGGGGGGGACGATCATAACGCTCTCTCAACTATTGATATCTCACGTTGTTTCATCTCTAAGATTTCGATACCACGCTGCGAGGCCGTCTCAATTAAAGAGGCTTTCGTCGAGGGGTCCAGGGGATCAAACGAGACGATCATCCTGAGTGAAGGGCAGTTCTCGGATAGTTTGATCAACGTGGGTAGGTGGTTTTCAGTACAAAAGATGAGCGAGAGCTCGCTGTGATTGATTACATATTCTGTCGAGTCAAGGTTTTCAAGTCATCCAACACTTCGTTAGTATGGGATCTCTACCAAATACGTCGAGGAGTAACTCACCGACGGAATTTGGTCCCAGAGTGTCGTACAATGCTACGGTGACTGTGTTGTATGCAGCGCATGCGAGATCAACGATTTGCCATTCTGTTCCGTACATCGATGTGCAAAGAATATCAGTAACTCGATGCCTAATGGAGCAGCTGTTTGCCTGCCTGGTCGGTTTACAGCCCAGATGCCAACACCCTGAAAGTCCTGTCCTGGAGGTAACCTCCCCGACTGGAAGAGATTGTGTATACCACTTCCAACGGCTTTCCGACGAACGTCGACCTCAGTATACGTCTGCCACGAGTATTCATCGGCGTACTTGAGCGGTTCAACGGAAACCACTTCACGGTGACCGAGACATGGTCGATCGGCGGACTGGCTAAGACCAGACTCGAAGAGGTCTGGGAGTGTAAGTCCATCATATTCACCTCCCAAGCCCCATCGTGCTAAAAATAACGTGGTTGGATTAGTTTATAAACCCAGAGTCTCGAGGGTTGTCGTAGACACCGTTTCGGTAGTGTGCTGTTGGTCCTTGCACATGAGATGCGCTGGTTCACTTGACATGTTGTGAAGACTGACGCACCAGTTTGACCAGCTGCCTTCGTTCCACGGACTTCGATCGATTGAGCTGGCGTCTCGTGGAAGACTCTGCAGGGATCTGTCGAATAATCGGCATGGCAAGAGTTTGGGATCAAGTGTTGTGACAGGGATGGCCAAGGGAGGGATTATGGAGGAATCTCTTTGGCAAGTTACAGCCTTTCATACTGTTCGCTCTCCGTGGGAGACAGTCAACTCTGAGCGGAAGAACTCCCGAAAAACGACAAGACAATAGCTGAGATCTTGTGAGAGATCCGCTTCTCTGGATCTATCGGGGGTGTATTTATTGTAAGAATGACATGACACGCAGAGGATGGAGAAGGGCGTCCAAGAGTCGGAATATCTCAAGTTGATCCGATAGAAGCGGATTGAGAACCCAACGAAGAATATGTAGGACCAGTCGTCCAATGACCGATAAGATATACTCCGCAGATCTAGCTGTATTTGCCAACGACCCACTATTATACTGAGAGAGGTCTCAGGCTCGTCGCCGCGGAGTGTGTCCATTTTACTTTTTGACGCTCTCCGGACCTTGAGAGATTCATGTCCGTATACAACGAACGCCGCGGACGGCGGTCCCAGCGCCAGTCTTCGGATTCCCAGACCGCAACGAGCCATGGAAGACGTTAGAGTGGTATTTCGTGACAGAGTTCAACGGAGTCATCCCAAATTTGTGGCAAAACTTTTGGGTGGTGCCTGACGACAGAAAGATTGAACGTAGGCACACGTGTTTCGGCGTTTTCTGAGTTGTTTATATATCTTGAGCTCCTTGCCCCTCTTCCATCAGCTCATTCCTTTAGATTTAACATAGTAAGGTCTAGTGAGATTTCTAAGTGGAAGCAGTGGAAGGTCTCCCTCCCCCTCTCTTCAAGGCGTAAGGAAAGTGAACGCAGCAACCCATACATCTGAGCCGCACGAGCCCCAGGCCTGTCCTACCCTCTTTAGCGGCGACTGTCAGATTGATAGACCAGATTTTGTGCCTAGGGGCCACGAACCCCCCCCCCCCCCCTCAAAAGGTTACTGTCGTGCTGTGAGATACCTTTTTTGATTAGCGATTTGCAGCGCCAACGTCGTCGCAAATTGGGTTTATGTGGAAAAAGTACATGATACATACAACAAGGTGAGCCATGCCCGGGAATCTTGCAAAGGTCCAGAACAACGACAACGTGTACGATAAGTCGTGCTGCCCTTCTACTCTTCCTCTCCTTCATCTTCCTCCTGAATCGCAGTTTTGAATGCTGGTCCGGCTCGTCCGGCTGGCTGCCGTCGAGTTCGCGCCCCGGTTCCTAGACTCTCCGCGTGCACTATTGGTTCTAATACCACTTCTTCTGACACAGTGGCCGTTGTAGACCAATCGTGTCGGCCAGAATCAGGCGACATTCTGTGATTTGACGGTCTCGTGTTTCTTTTGATAACTGATGAATTCCCCCGGTTCCTTGATCCAGGTAGATCTAATGCTTTGAAGCTCGGAGACCCAGGTAGAACGCCGGTCGAGTTGATGGGTGGGAAGAGCATATTCCCCCCTCGATGACTCTGATGTAGTGCTGCGTTTGAAGATCCTGTCGATGAACTACCAGTCTGCCCGAGACCACCGAGGAACGACGGCTCATCATCATCTTCGTCCACCCAGTCCGAGTCATCCCCCCCGCTGAACATAACACCCGCTTTGCCTGAGAAGACATCCCTGATATTGGTTTGGGTTGGGTCGACAGCTAGTTCGGGCGGTGATTGCATCGAGCGCGAGGACCAGCCAGGTGGCTCATGTCCCCACGACTTCTTCCAGCTTGAACGCCCAACACTCGGAGGTCCGAACGGTGACTGCTTTCGATGAGCGACCATCACGGTAGTATACTGGGGTTTCCCCTCCTCGCTCGATTGACGTGATAAAAGCATCGGGGATTCGGTTCGAGGGGGGCCGCCTGTGGATGCCTCTGTTTCTGATCCTTCATGATACGATGCTGGTCGTGAAGAAGCTCGGGAACGTGAGGATGCTTGAGAATCTGACCTCACATGTCCTGGTCTTCCCTGGACAAGCTTGACTTGACGAACGACGCGAGTCGAGGAGGTGGACCCACCGGGACGATGGTAGTGTCCTGGAGATGCTCCTCTGCGGCCCACTCCAGGAGTCGCTGAACCAGCGGAACTTGTGGATGAACCTTTCGAGTGTCGCTTCCTGCGAGGTGCCGGGGTGATAGGCGTCATGGAGAAAGAGCGAACTGATGACGGCCGCGATGAAAAATCACCCCGCTCGCTAGTTGGAGTCATTGTCCCACGTGTACCAGACCTTCTACTTGCGTCACTTCTTTGCCTCAACAGCTGCGTCTTGATCGGCGGCAGAACCTGTGGCGAATAGACGGCCGAATTGATTGAGGATCGACGCGAGTTCGTGCTTGACCTTCTGGATGATACAGATGGGCGCTTTGGACGAGTGCTGGACGTGCTGTTATGATGTCCCTGGCCTCTTAGCGACCTCGAAGAGTAAGCAGAAGATCTAGGACTCGTCACATTTCCGCCTCCGTACGTTGGAGACGGAATCTGCGCGGCTGTATGTGACGCTTGTATTCCTGCAGGTATTGAGGGTAAGGTGGGTTGTATCTTTCGTTTCCGCTTGTCCTCGTTGAACCACGTTCTAAACGTGGTCAAGATACTAGCTCGATTTCGCACCTTGACTGTTGACGTGGAACCGGGGAGGTCCTTTGCAGCTGAATAAGATCCCATCGGAGAGTTTGTTGGGGTCGGAGCGCCGAAGACCGGGGCGGCCATTCTGGAGCCCTGCGGAAGAGACGGAGTAGAGATCGGCGCGAGAGGGAATGCCCACGGCGAACCTGGAGTTAGCATGCTGTCTGCTGTGGGGACGTCCCCAGTAGAGGAAGTGGGCCGCAAGTTCTCCCTTGGGATCGGGGGCGATTTGACGAGCTTGTGGGGAGTATGGGACGAGGAGCCCTGTGACGACTGCCGCGTGACGTCGAGCGCATCGCTTTTGAGGAGTGAGCCAGCAGAGGAGCTGGCGCTGGGCATTCCGTCATCCTTGTCCTTGACCGCATCCGACGATTTTTTCCTCGTGAGTCCCGCGGCGCTCAGAGCAGTCGTAGCCCGCTGCAGGATGCTCACTGACCCCGTTCGTTGTTTTCGCTTTCCACTTAGATCCTTTCGATCCACCTCCGGCGAGGAAGGAGCGGAGAGTCCGGCAACTTGCACGCTGAGGTTGAATGGAGCGTTCGATTGAGTTGGCGGAGTGCGAGGGGAAGAGCCTGCGGCAGATCCAGTTTCATGCGTGAGCATCACAGGCGTTGGAGGGATGAAGGTTACATCGGGTGCTGAAGGCGTACTGCCTAGGTGTGAGAGGGAGTCTTGTCGTTGCTCTGACTTGAGCATTAGAGCCACTGGCGGACGGCTACTCTTAGCTGCGATAGGGATTTCGCTACCAGTGACTGCGGGCGCGTCTTTGTTGACAGCGATGACGAGCGTCGACGTGGCTTGCATAACTGGGATTGGGACACGGCCATCTTTCTCAGGTTCATCGAACGCAGTCTCCTGCTCCTTGTCCTTATCGCGTTGCTTAACCCTGTCCCGTGCCCTCTCCTTCTCCCGGCTCTTGGCCTTCACCAGCCCACTCTTACTGAGCGAGCTGGCCCGCTCTCGCCCTTTCTTAGGATCCTCTAACGCATCAGCAGCTTTGGCCCTCTCCATCTCCTTTCTTAGTTCTAAAGCCTCTCTACGCTCTGCCTTTCGCTTCAGCATCCACCACAACGCGCTCGCAGCATCGCACGCGTCAGTCAGAACGGAGTGAACCACCTGCGCCGTGTCGAGACCCATCATACTCAGGTTGTTGAGCAGATTTCGCTCCAAGTCGGTTGAGAAAGCCAAGGGCATCGTTGCATGAGACTCTAACAGGAAGTCCAATCGAGTGGATCCTAGTGGGACGATCGGCGGAGGGGAAAAGGACGGTGAGAGTGGTGGTGAGTTAGTTAACGTGGATGATACTGAGCGACGTTTGGTGCGAACAGGAGTACGAGATGGAAATGAATGGGGCAACGAGGAGGAGGATCCCCTGGCAGGTGGTGGCCGCTTTTCGAACATCTGTGGAGCGATATCCTCCGTGCCGTCTTCCTCTGGTACTGTCGAGATCCCTGTCTGACTGTGATCGTGAGAGGAAGATCCGATAGGGGAGAACTTGTCGCTGGACTGCTTGCGGATGGTCGTTTGACTTCCCATCCGATGGATCGTGAAATTACTGCCTTGCTCCGAACGACCAGTCGTGGTGTTGCTCTGAGGCGACCGCTCGTGACCGTCACCCGAATCGTCATCTACTGACTCGGCTGTTCGAACAATGTCATGGTGACCCTCGGAGCTGTCGGCTGGTGTTGCCGGTAGATCGTTAGTGCCCTCATCCGAGTACGAGAGGCAAGAAGTAGCGGAGTGGAATGTAGCGTCCGACGTGACGGATGACGCGGAAGGTTGGTCGTCAGGAGAAGAATGTGTTGATGACAATGTGATTTTCTGGGAGTTAAAAGCAGGAAGCGTAGGTGATGATGGCGAGGAGAGCTGGGGGATGCTTAACGGCTCAGGACGTGTTAGGGAGGTTCTCGGAGGGGTTTTCGGGGGAGGAGTAGGCGCAACTGAAGGATCGTCTTCAGTCAAGTCGATCATGGTAGGTTCGGATGGCGGTAAAGGTTGGGCATCTGGCTCGGGGAGTTGCAGCCGCACGAACCAAGGATGAGCGAGAACTTGCGCGACGGTCGGACGCATCGATGGATCCTTTTGTAGGAGTTGCTTGATAAGATCGCAAGCGTCTGTGAGCAGGTGAAAGATGAGATATTACCACCTAGTGGAGGAGCTGGAGACGCCGAACCTGAAGAAAGCCACTCTGGCTCTTCATATTCTCCCTGGATAATCTTCTGTCGCATTGCGTCATCGTCGTCGTCATCGAAAGGAAGAGTGCCAACAAGGAGAGTATAGAGGATAATACCGAGCGACCATATATCAACCTCTATCAACGAACTTTATCAGTTTGGGGCAAGTGAATGGATTAGTATAGGACATACCAGACCCAGTATACTTTTGACAGAGGAGCATCTCCGGTGCGGCGTAACCGGTCGTGCCACAAAAAGTGTCCAGCAACCTGCCCTGCTCGAACTCTCGCGTGAACCCAAAGTCACTGAGCTTCACGTGGCATCGCTCGTCCAGAAGGACGTTCTCGAGTTTGAGGTCTCTATGTACAACGCCCAGCTTATGAACATAGTTGAGAGCTAAACAAAGTTCGCCAAAGATCTGCCTTGTCTCAGTATCGGATAACCGACCCTTCTCAACAAGATAGTCGTATAGTTCACCACCGGCGCAGAGTTCGGTGATGAGCCAGATGGTGTTTTCAGTCGCAATGACTTCGTAGAGTTGTGTGACGTTTGGGTGATGAAGGCGACGATGATGATGAATCTCGCGAGTGAGTGAGGCGGACATGGCTTTGGGAATCTGCTTGATGGCGACTCGTGTCGAAGTAAGTCGATGTGTCCCGATGCGAACTTTTCCGTATGCGCCTAACAAGTCAGTGGAGGTTAATGGACTTCAGGCGCCGGCTGCAACGGGATCAAACGAGAGTGTATGGCTTTCAGGCCAGCCACCGACCTTCGCCAATGACTTTGCCTAGCGTGTAATTCCCCACGACTTTGATCTTCTCGGAAGATAGTTCCTTTCCAAGTTCTTGGTATGCATTGGCAAGCTGTGAATCGACAAGGAAGAAGCGATCGGTGAGTGCCAGGTAAAGACGTCACTCGATGTATGTCAAGGAGATGCTTACTTGTGCCCGTTGGTTTACGGTACCAGACTGAGATTGAGAGTGCACATGTCCAGGGCGGCCACGCATACGTTCCTAGCTGGCAACCTTGTAGCGGAGGTGATGTAAAGTGAATGTTCAGTGATCCAAGAAGAGTCTGGTCGGTCGTCGGTGGAATTCGTACTTGACGCTGTTTGTCCGTCCCATTTTCTCATTTCCCTTGTCACGTTTCAGTGCTTCCTGTCCCTTGCGCAGACCGCCACTTGACCCCGCGTCCCCTCATCTAGCTCGTCAGCAGCCGTTCTAGGTGAATAATCAGCTACGAAGATTATGTTTTAGAGACAAGGCCAGAGTGGACGCGCATGAGAGGTTCTCAACTCATCCGTTCAACAAGGAGTTTGAATCCCTCCCCTGGACAAATTTGAAAATTGTTGCATCAGGCAGCCTATGGGCTGGGGTTCACAAGTATCTCAGGAATAGGAATCTGATTATAGTGTGATTCCTTTGCTTGATAGCATGCTTAGGGATACTGCTCAGCCCGCGAGCTCGTGGAATTATGCAGCGAGCAGTGAGCGGGTATTATTAGCACAGAAGTGGGACCAATAGCTTTTCTGTCGTTGTAGTTTGTCTCACTCTCATAGCTAAGTCAAGGTATTAATCCGGTGCAGTATTTAGAACAAACCATCACGCAACACCTCTGGAATCACGCAAAATTGCAGGACCTGGAAACATTTGCTGGACCTTAGAGTAAGCTGTTAGGCCTTGTATCTTTGGACATTGATGGGCTTTTTTTGCTGGATACATGAACAGGCTAGACCTTTTATTTTAGCTATCATGTTGCAAACTAGCGCACTACATCTCATTTCATGCTGTCAATCTCTCATTCTATCCTATTCAATTGCGCACGAGTTGTGCGCCCCTTGTTTTGCTTTCCTACAGATTGCTATTTAGACCCATTCTATCAAATTATTTTTGTTTTACATATTGGAGTGTGTGTTTTTTTCATAGAATTATGTTACAATGATGTCACAACTACATCCTGTACTAAGTCCAAACCCAACATGGCCTCTCTCTTTATGATTACTTTCTACTATCCCATGGAATAGACCTCGGACTATTCTCGGATTTAACTCAGACTATATTCTAATCATATGTCTCTCTTAGTCATCCTTCTCTCACTCAACTTACTTCTCTTGTCACAAAGGGAGGTCTGAGGGAACCGCTGAACGACGATGAGCACTAGGAGCTTGATGGGGAGGACAATAGAATGTATAAAAGACAATGAGGAGCACTAGGAGCTCAATGTTGATAAGTGGAGGGATGTAGGAGGTACAAGTAGAGGAGGGAATTCAAGACGTTGCGTGAGGAATAAGTCCTCTACACCTACGAGTATATATATGAGTACAGGAGTGGAGGCTTACAAACTAACACAATGCCACTGCACGGCGGTGTGAGAGAACACAAGGATGGAAGTGCGGGGCAGTGACAGGTGACCTCCTAGCCGAGAGAAGAGAAGCATGGTAAGCGAGAGAAAGCTGACAAAGAGAGACACATGATTAGAAAGAGTCTGAGGTTATACCAATAATTCTCCGAAGTAACTCCGACTATTCTCCAGGTTCTCTGAGCTCCGTTCTGTGGGAAAGTAGAATGTGACTATAAAGGAGATCCTGTGTTCGAGTTGGACTTAGGACGCGACATAGTCGTGACATCTCTTCTCTTGCTTAGGAGGTCACCTGTCACTGCCCTGCTGTCAGGTAGTTTGCCTTAGTGCCCAGTTTCGCTCAGGTTTCGCCTAGCGTAGCATTTGAACAATAGACATTCCCATGGAAGGAAGGTACCCGCATGGCAATGTACAACAGTCTACTTTAAGCACTCAGTATTAGGGCTCAAACAATAGAGGTTCCCATGGTTGGAAACCAACTGCGTTACTCCTTGCAGAAAGGAGACAATTCATGATATCATTATAGACTAGGTCTAATTCATGACATCATAAATGGAGCTAGATAGTCATAGAACATTTGAGAAGGAATCAGTCAGCATTGTAGTCATTTAGAAGCATGGCTCCATTAGAGAAGATGGTTGAGCACCACTGGCTCCACAAACCACCTCCTTTGTAGCCATGAAGATTTCATGACATCAT